>CAUYRT010105511.1:0-12521 GCA_963574885.1 Lepilemur ruficaudatus | reverse complement strand
AAAACTGCTTTCCTCTGGCCAGATTGCTTTGAGCAGGCCAGACACCTTGTTCTCACACTTCATTTTCATTTGCTATGATTTTCTTGAAATTCTAGGTATTCATGGGAAACTGGGCATATCTCTTCTTAACATTTTTTTTTTTATTGTTTTGACACACCCGCCAAGAGATTGGTCTCTCTTTCCAGCACTGCTTTCAAAAGTCAGATTTTTATGGTTGAAAATTCTCATTAAAAATGATTACTTTTGGCAGCAGAAGTCAGAAAGGTGACAGGAGAGAGGGAAGTATTAAAGGCACTGAGATTTTTCTTCCATTTGCAGAAAGCCTTCCTGTAAAACAAACATCATGGGGAGAACGAAAAAAATGTGAAAACGTACAACAAAACCCCTTCTAACCTTTCTATGTGTCATTCAAAGCAATTTCATAAGTATAGGGGCTAAACCACTGCCCCATTACCTCGTCATACCTACTCATTAGGCTGTAAATGCCGTAAGGACAGGGCAGTGTTTTCCACAACTCTGATGTCTACAGCAGTCACCAAAATGCCTGGCACTAGGAACATTGATAAATGCCTCATGAATAAACAAATCAATGGATTGCCAATGATTGTAAGCAGAGAGTGGATAAAAGTAGTCAATGCACATTTTGGAGACCCAATATAGGGCCTACAAATCTAGCAAACTAAATTATTTTTGTTAATGGTTGTATCTATTCTTTCATCTGTGTCAAGGGCAAAAAACCCCAAAATAGTCAATGGTCATTCCTAACTCTCTTCTCATAATTTTCTAAAGGATAGTGAGTCTATAAACTTTCTCTGATGCTTTTAGTTTGATATTTATACAGTTTCTTGAGTACACTGAGATTCATGTGTTTAACTAATATGTAAAAAACATTCTTCCTTGCATTTCTGTGAAAATGACTGCATCCTTTTATGAGCTGTCAGGAAATGTGGGGATCTGGTGGACCCAAGCCACCATTTCTCCTGATCTTTGTCTTCTTCCAATACTTGTTCATGTGTTGGATCTTCACCTGTCTCTGGTTTCTTGGGTAAGAACAGAGCAAACATGTGCCTGTCCTTTGGGAATCTTTGGCTGTGACAGTTTGGACTACAGTGTGGTGATGCCTATAAATGGATTCAGGTCCTCTGGTGGCCCATGATGTCCCATCCCCACCAGCTCCCCAAATGCCAGTGCACGGACTTCTCAGAGGAAGAGCTGTTGCAGACATTAAGTGGCAGCATTTTAGATAGCCTACAGGTTTAAAAACCGCTTCCATTGCAGACTTCATTTCTTCCTCGTATACTTTGTCTTTTGAAGATTGTTATGATTTTTACTCCCAATATCCAAGGAAGCAGTGATAATTAGGTTATGATTCAAAGTATACTTTCTCATGATATAATCAGTTTTCTATCCTTGGTGATTCACTGTTTCTTTCTATAGGATTGCAACATTTAAATATGTTAATATGAATAAGATAATGAATGTGTGTACACATTTTTACATTTATAACCTGTATATAAGGCCTAGCACCTAGCGGGACTTCAACAAATGTCATTTGGCTTCCTTATCAAACGTAGAACAGAGACAGGCTCAAGATCTACTATTACTAGCTTAAGTTGTTCTCTGAGTATGAAGTATTAGGTCACGTTTTCTTCACTTTTATAGTCAGTGCTTCATCTTTATGGTGGCAAAGGGGAGTCTTGAGTTAGAATAAAGAGTCTGAGACCCGAAGCTACTCCAAGAATTATTACAGTCACAGGTAGGCCAGGCAGGTGGATGGAACGTGGATGACTCAACTGTGAAGGGGCAAGGCAAGGCAGACGAACAGAAGCCCAAGCAGCATTTGTCACAAGGGGTGCCTTTTACTTCTTCATGCAAAGGTGTCACATGGGTTCACCATGATTCTGCAAGATCCATGGGCAATGAAAGGCAGAAAAATTGGAGGAGGGATGTCACATGTGTCCCAAGAATCAAGAAGACCTCCATTCCAATCCAACATTTTCTCCCAGCCAGCAAGCATTCATGCTTTTCTGATGGCAACATCAATTCATGGATTTGGCTTCAATGAAACTTACAGGGTTTCTAAAACCAGCATTAGGAGAATTGGGCCAGGAATATGGGAGAAAAGAATACAGAAGGCTAAGTTACAGAATCAGAAAACTGAGAAGGGGCCTTAGAAATTATACTGGCTTGCACAGTGTTCCCCTCAAAATTCATGTCTACCTGGAACATCAGAATGTGACCTTCTTTGGAAATAGGGTCTTTGTAGATGTAATTAGTAAGATGAGGTCCTACCAGATACGGGTGGGCCCTAAATGCAAAATGACTGATGTTTTCATAAGAAGAGGAAAAACACAGAGACACAAAGAGGAAAGACGGCCACGTAAGAAGAGAATTTGGGGTGACATATCTACAAGCTAAGGAACGCCAAGAATTGCCAACAACCACTAGAAGCTAGGCAGAGGCAAAGCAAGATTTTCCCTTAGAGCTATCTATGTAATTACGGCCCTGCCAATGAACTTGATTTCAAACTGCTTGCCTCTAGAACTGTGAAAGAATAAATTCGTTTTAATCCACCCAGTTTGTGGTACTTTGTTATGGCAGCCACAGGAAACTAATACAGAAATCAACTCACCCAATACCTTCAAAGTGCATACACACACACTGAAACCTAGAGAGACTTGGATGACTTACCCAATGTCACAGAGCTGAATACTGATAGAGCTGGGACAATTCAACCATCACTCACTCATTCATTCATTCCTTCAACAAACATTCATTGATTTCTTTCTGACTCAGAGGAAGTCCCTGTGCTAGACTCCGGAAATGATTAGAGAACACTAAGATAGACACCGGCCTCCTTCATGGAACTTTCCTTCTAATAGAGTTGATACATAATAACCCACTATTTACCAATCAATTATTTAATTACCAGTAGGGTAAAAGATACAGAGAAAACACAGTATCTAATGACAGCATATGAGAGGGATTAGGTAAAGTGACCCTGAGGCAGTGACACTTGGGAGGAAATCTAAAGAACAAATTAGAGTTAGTTGACCATGTGTGGAAGGCTGTGTGTTCAGGTGTGTGATTAAAGGGGCTCATGAAGGGGTAAATAGGTAGAATTAGAGAATATTCCAGATAAAGATTCTGACCTTCTCCTCAATCATCTTTCCTGGAAACTCACACCAAAGCAAGACAATGTCACTATCCTTTTAAATTATGCTAATGAGGTGTCAACTACAAAATACTTACAGCCTGAAAAAGGCAAAGGAAACTCCCGTTTGCTGTATGCACTGAACTATCCATGTCTACTCTAGAAATACTATGACATTCTATATGAAATATTTCACCTTTTATGAATCTGAGAATACCCTCTGTCCAAACTCCCTGACCCCATACATGAGGCTATGTCTTTCCTGTGGACAAAGAAGTTCAACATCAAAAACAGAGACTTTTCTCCATGACTGGCATAACCAACCTGGCCCTGATAAACAGGAATTTGGTAAATACTTTACAGCTGATAAATTCCGTCCCAATTATACATGCCTGTCAAATTCAAAGGTTGTTCTGTGGAAGGCTATTATATGTATGGTACAATTACAACCTTCCTACACACAGCATTGCTTCTCTGGAGAAGGCACCAAATGCTAATTCAAAGATGGATCATATTTTCCACTTTAAGTTCATTACAATAAAAGTAAATTGAGCAGAGCGAATGACTGGCTAACCCCAAACAGCCGTCACCCAGAGAGTCAATGGTCACACAGCACTGTCATCTAATAAAAAGCCTTGCACGTCTGAACTAGTTTAGATGGAGGCAACTATGAAGTCAACTGAAATTCCCATTGTTTCTTAAAACAAGCTCCTGGCCAAGCTAGTCTCTCTATGGTGGGACCTTAAGTTTTGTGATTCCTTTACTTTCTCATTTCCACTTCACATTAAATAAATAAGAACAATTATGTATTTCCAAACAGAACAAAGGGATGGAATGAGCTCAGCATAACACATCAGGCCAGAAATGCCAAGGGGGCATTTTAGAAGATTTCATGTGTAGTGACAGAGAGGTTCCCCAATGCTGAAAAACAATACAACTCCTCTGCCTTGAGATTTCTGGGCTTGCTTGCAATAATTGCCTTTGCCCACCCATCCCATCTCATTCAGGGAAGGCTCTGATGTTTTACCACAATTGCTCTGCTCTGATGCTGTCTTGAAAAAACTCCTCCACATGGATGCACTCAATCACCCAGCATTAAATGAGACATCTAAAGATACTGCCACTCACCATTTCTGTCATGTTTTCTCAGCCCTTTGAGGGCTCCATTGTTGCACAAAGCCACTACAATCCCATTACCAGCTGGCATATGATCAGATGATAACTAAAGTGAACACAAACACTTAAACAGCACAAGGAACTGCTGAGGTCTCACTTTGGGCAACAGAGCCCAAGAGATTTTCTGACACCCGATCCATAAGCCGAGCAATCACACTGCAAAATGCTTTCAATGTCGAGGAACAACCAGTCAATCGGCTATCATGTGCTTGTCATTTGTCCTGAGTGCTTCTGAAGAAAGAAGTTTGGCCTTTGTTCTTCTCTGAAAACCTTTTCTTTTTCAGATACCACTGAGTTGTTCTAGTCTTCTTCCTACCACACCACCACCCAGACATGTGCAAAGGTCAGCTCTTCCTAGGGGCTGGCTCTGGGCATGTCTCTGGACAGTGGCTAGGTGTTTACTTGGACAGATGGAGAGAGATGCTGGTTTAGTTCTATGAAAGGAACTATATATAACCAGTTCAAGGAATTGCTTAACTATTCCTTGACCAGTCTTCACTCTGCAGCAGGAAGTAGCAGGCAGCACGCCCTGCTTCCACCAACACATGATGCAATTTGGGGGCTGAATGCCGAAAAGGAGACAGAGGATACACTGTCCCTACCTTCAAGAAGTTGACAATCTCTTTGTGAGAGCACACACACGCATGCACAAACACACTCACAAACCAGTAATACAAGGCAGTGTATAAATATCATGTGAGGGACAGAAACCGGGTGAGGACAAGCATTTGGAGAAGGGAGAAATCTTTTTGGACAGAGGTGGCCTTAGAAGTCATCCCAGTGTAGACATGATCAGAGAGGCTGGGAAAGGTCAGATATACAGATCTGAAGTTTGTGGGCATTCCCCAGGAGGGGAACTGTCACAAGCAAAGACAGAACTCTCTGGATGAACAGCCTCGTGTCAGAGTGAGTCAGTGGAGAAGTGCAAGAATGTGCAGGGGGAATACCCCTCCTAAAAATATAGATCCCCAAAGTGGTGTCTTTTCAGAAATTTGGTGGGCACTAAGAACCTGATGAGAAGAATTCAGCAGAAGCCGTGTGATTGCACAGGTTCAGTATGTAATGAGAGCATGGACAGTAAGACTGTCGGATGTATTGACCATGCTGAATGAAAGTTACATCTTTCTAACTTGGCTGCTCCCTCACCAACCAAATGGGTAAGCCCCCAGGCCCAGCCCCAGCCTGGGAACTCACTTCCAATATCAAAACACAGCTACGTCTCACTGCTGTGGATATCCTCACAAACACATAGAGTTTTAGGAGCTCACATTAAAAGAGAGACAAAGTTCTGTCCTATGAAACAATCACAGTTTTAAAGTACATCCTGAAAGGAAAGCAGGAGGAGAGGAAGGGAGAGAGGGAAACTGCAAAGAACTCAGCTGCTTGCTAGTGACTGCTTGCTGTGATGTCGTGATGGGAGGAGGGTTGACTATAAAACTGGCAGTTAGGACGAGGCTTAGGGATAATTCCTAAGCTCTGCTTCTTCATTCTCTCACTTCGGTTACACAAGGGCTGACTCTGGAAGCCCAGGGGAATGCACAGACCTGTCCCCAGAACCTACAGTTGACGGAGAAGTCACTGAGGAAGGAGACGAGATGAATCATTTCTCTCACTGGTTGTTTTTCGTGAACGAAGGACACACTTGGGATGTATTGGTTTATTATTGCTGAATTAAATTAAGCCTGTTGAACAGGCAAAAATATAACGGGGCTCCTCAGATTCTTCGCTATAATTGGGATCTCGACTGGGATTAGCGGGCTTTGAGGAGGGCGATGCAGAATGGTTTCCTAATCAAAAGTGCAACAGCTCTCAAACCGTCCTCGCCCTAAACTCTGGGATCCGACGGTCCCTTGGTGACAGCTGTGGCAGTGAGGCCTGATCCCCTGGGAGGCAGGTATGCACACCTGGGAAGAGAGAGTTCCCCAGTGATTCTGGCCCAAGGCCCTGGGGAATGACTGTGACAGAGGGATAGGAAATAAGCGGGGGCAAGCTAATGAGACCAGTTCTCCACGGCTGGAAAAGAAAAATCCTGCACTGTCGCATTGGGGAACAAGCATGAATAATCTTTGGATGAGGCAGGCTGAGGTTCAAATTCCGGCTGTTCTGCTTCCTGCCTGTGCCCCTCCGGGTCTCAGATCCCTATTATGGGATGAGGTAATGGCCGTTACTGCATGCAGGAGGTGCAAAGGGCAAAGAGAGGACGCAAGTCAAGCACCTAGCACGGTGTCATTTACCAGGCAGTTGATAACACGCTAGTTCAATCCATTCGGGGCAGTAGGAAGGATGGAGGTGAGGAATGAGCTGAAAACACAGATAACCTTGGCTCTTTGGAACGTTACAACTCCACAGCAAAGGACAGAAGTTTATATGGGATGGCGTTTTAAAGTTTAAATGGTGCTGTCATTTTTGTGAGTTCTTTGTCCCGCACAATCAATCTCGGGGCTTATCAGGAGGTAATGGCAGCCCAGGAAGTTCAGTCATTCGCCTGACATCACACAGGTAGCAAAGAGATACTGAGGTAGGAATAGATCCCATGTGCAGTGCAGATCTCTGATTACATCAGGCAGCCTCACTGTCTGGCAACTTTACCACCCACTACGTTTATTTATTTATTTAATTATTTTGCCAGTGCTCATGCCATAAATGTATTCACTTAGCAAATATTAACTGAGTACCTACTATGTGCCACTTGGATCCATCTTCACTGATGGAAGATCCACAAAGCCAAGACCTCTGCCCTCAGAGAGGGCGGTGGGGAGGAAAGGCAAGGGAAACCAACAACAGGCAGGAGACATAATAAATAAGTAAATTCTATAGCATGTTGGAAGTTGGTAAGTGCTATGGAAATAAAAAGAAAAATTAGAGCAGCATAAGAGGAATTAAAGCACAGCTATCTCTCAGTGCTGTGGGTATCCTCATAAACACATAGATTTTCGAATGCTTAGATTCAAAGAGACAAAACTCTTCCCATAAAGCAATCACAATTTTAAAAGGCAGGAGTATGGGAGTCAGGGGAGGGTGCCAGCTTCAATTTTAAATACAGTAGTAAGAGTAGACCTTGCAGAGAACGTGACATCTGAGCAAAGCCTTGGGCCTTGGACAAGGTCAGAGATGAGTTGGCAGATAACAGAAGAGAGTTCTAGGTGAAGGGAACAGCCAGTGCAAGGAAGCTAAGTCGGGAAGGTTCTTCCGGGTGTGCAGGAGGGACAGACGGGGCAGGGGGCAGGCAGGAGGCATTGTGGCCGGGTGGGTATGCAAGGGGAGGATAACTGAAGGGAAGTTCTGTTTGTTCTTTCAGGCATAAAGGCAGCCTGGGTGTTGTGAGCATGCTGCCATGCATCCAGGCAAGGATCTGGGTAGCCAAGGCCGCTCTCAAGCCAAGCATGCTGTTGTCTGTTTACATTTACATCATACCAAGACACTGGTCAATTTGAGGGAACTTTCACCAATCCTTAGTTTAATATTAGGGAAACATATTGTATTTTTAAACAAATTAAAGGTTGGCTTTACGTGCAGTCTGAGAGTCACAAACCAAATACTTATGCAGTGACATGGATTCTGTCACCAGGCTTTTCACCTTGGTTCTAATCTTGAGACTTAATAACCTTTCCAGGAAGCCTGAGCTTCCAGCTACGAGATGCTTTTTAGACTTCTCCCAGTCATTTACATAGCACCAGATTATAAATGTCTGATATTGTGAGAATTAGTGCCGAGCTGCAAGAACAAAGCAAATAATTAGCAGCAGCACACATGGTGGATTCTGTTTCCAACTCTCTCTTGCTGCCACCTTGATAGAAGCCAATGATACCGGTCATGTATCTCCTGATCACAGCCACAGTAACACTCACCACACATCAACTTCCACCTGCTCACAGTTCCAAAAATAGAGCAGCGCAGAGATTTCTGTGTGCTAGAGAAAGGAACGGGTCTTAGGGATTGAAAAAGACACAGTTCTGATGCAGGGCTTGCTCAAGAGTAACAGGAACCGGGCATCTGCAATTCTTGAACAAGTCCCTGAAAGGACTTGTCACATCTCTGAGACTGTCACCCCAAGTGTTTTACTATATTATCTATAGTGTATGTACTACAGCATACTTTATTATATGTGTGTGTGTGTGCGTGTATGTGTGTATAAACACACTATACGATACTATGTTAGGGATAAAGACCAAATCTGGAGGATGATTCAAACTAGATAATGTGGGCCATCAAAGAACAAACCTGAATCACTAATTCATACTCATTTTTAAATGATTTATAACATTTTACATGGGTTTTGATGCAACTGAATACAAAATTTCTCAATGTCCTTCACAAAATCTATCCAAGCCAAACTTATTTGACGAATGCTTAGTTTAATGAGTTAACGTCACCATCAGGTAGGGACAAAACTGTATCCTATATACAGCAAAACCCCACAGAATATGGCAATCTGTAGCTTTAAATCTGCTGATATGTGTTAACTCAAGCCTTTGGTAACTTTCTATTCTTTATTTTTGCTTTACAAATGCAAGGATCCACTGTACACTCGTCAAATTTCCTGTTCGACAACTGAATATGCATAGAATCTCATTTTCAATTAATATATTAATACAACATTGCACTTAACATAATGAGGTTATTGCCATGTTTCTAACTAGATACGTAAGGGCCTAGAGACTTTTCTCTACCTAGCTCTAAGGAGTCTCCAGGTTTCTTTCAGAAACAAGTTTCAAAAGAATCTGCCAGGCTTTCTGAATTTTTTCCTGGAACTAAGCATGTGACCCGTCGGGTTTCACCTAGGTAATTCACGAAGCAACTAAGTTTTTTCAGTTTATCTGGGACAACATACCTCTAAAATTTGAAGCTTCCAGAGCAGTCATTTTGGTGCACTTCTTAGCCAAAGAGGAGGGATCAGATACACACAATACAAAACAGATTGAATAGCAGGTCAGTTTTTTTGTTTTGTTTTGTTTTGTTTTTTGTCTCCAAGACACTCAGGCACTTCTCAGATGGTTTAAGATACCTCCCCAAATACAACACAGATGATGACACCATGTCTGAAGACTTGCTATGCCTAGGCATTGTGCTAAGACCATTAGATAGAATTTCTCATTTAATTCTTACAGTGAACTTCTAAAACATCACCCTACTACTATCACGCCCATTTTGTAGATAAGCAAAAGGAGGCCATAGAGAGATTGAGCAGCTGGTCCACATCACATGGCCAAAAAGCGCTGGAGCTTAAGTCCCTCTGCTTGGCTTGGTATCTCTATAATTCACTCCATTCATATCTCAAGTTTTCCCCTGTTTTGAGAGTATATTTTATAAGCACATTTTCAGCATGAATTTTTATGGAACATTTTTATCCCCTCTTCCCCACCCTCTCCTGCCCCACAACCTGGTTCTATCCATTTATACAGAAAAATTAAACTTTCCAAAATGCAAATGTGTATGCATTGCTTGGTGGCTGGATTTAGCAAAAATGCCCTGTCCTGATTCCTAAAAAAGTTACACATATACCTACCACATGAACCAGCCATCTCCTTCCTTGTAATTTGCCCAAAAGCAAACATCTGACCATGCTGAGACTTGTACACAAGTGTTCACGGCCATTTTATTCACAACAGTCAAACATTGGAAATGGTCCTACAGGGAAGTGAATAAACAAAATATGGTACATATCCACCCAATAAATAGTATTCTGCAATGTAAAGGAATGAACTACTGATACACACAGCAATATGGATGAATCTCGAGGTGATTATATTTAATAGTAGTGAAAGAAACCAGACACAAAATACTACACACTGTATGATATCATTTATCTAAAATTCTAGAAAATGCAAACTAATCTACAGTGACAAAATCCAGATCAGTGGTCAGGGACTAAGAGAGAAATGGATCAAAAAAGGATATAAGGAAATTTTTGGAGGTGATGAAAATGCGCTCTGTTATCTTGTTTGTGTCGATGATTTCATAGGTATATACAGCTGCAAAACCCATTGAATTCACTCTTTAAAAGAATGTAATTTATTATACATAGATAATACCTCAACAGATTTGAAAATAAACTATATAAGTTTATAAAGGAAACCATTTGTATATTGAACTCCAGTTATCAAATCTTTTTTAGAACATACTTAAAATGTTTTTGTAAGTGCCCAGTCTTTATCTGGTATGACACATGGTTTGGGCTATCCACGTTATTTATTTTAGATCCTAAATTCCTGGTAGTCAAGAACAAATTCTCTCTCTCTCTTTTTTTAGCTTAAGTCCTGTGCGGTATCCAGCACAGCATCAGGCAGTGCAAACTATTCAGAAAATTTTATCTAAACAAAACTCAATTCTATTCTTTTTCATTGCTTTCTAAGAAATTCTGGAAGTAGAATGTAGAGTGATCTTGCTAGCTTGGCCATCAGCCACTAAAAAAAGTGTCATAAAGGAAATGTCTGCTATTATTCCTAAACATACAAAGATTGCCAAAATCTCAGGACTCTGGGTAAAGAACCACCTGCAACAGTGTCAGAACGTCTCATCGTGTAGGCCATGAAGACAGTGTTGCCTCTGAAAGCCAAATGCAATCCTGAGCTTGAAATTTCAGGTTTTCTACCAGGCAAGGGATAAGGAGAAAGAAGGTAACAACACAGAGTTAATTTCGCAAGAGGTTAGAGCCTAGAAAGTATACTCAGCTCTGGGTTTGCTCCCACCTCCTTCCTGTTGCAAGGCGATAGAAGCCTCCATCAACATGACTGCCAGTACTGGTCCACAAACTCTTTGTTAATGACCCTCGGTAAGGTGAGTACTGAGTGTTTAGAAACTCATATCGCATTTTGACTCTGATAGGTGGACTCCATTCTCGTTGAACAGGTTATAAACCAGATCCAATGTTGTCAAACACAGGTGTCGAGTCTAGTTGTTAAGAATGTTTCATTTACAGTGGATTAAAGTTAAAAAAAAAAAAAAAAAAACAACTGGTCTTCCTCCACAGATGGTTTGAGAAGCAGAGCTGTATCATGCTGCTTAGTCAGTGAAAGTTAATTTTTCCCAAAGTGATGATGGTGAGAGCCAGAGAGAGGCCATTCTCTATCAGCCAGTCAAATCCTGGAACCCCCAGCCTGTCTGCAGGTGTTCAGACTGAGATTGTAAAGGGAATTAAATAAACCTTCATAAAAAGGAAGTTTATCCAAAATGCTATGTTTCCATTCTAATTAGTATCATGGCTGTACAAGCTGCAAATACGGTTGTCATCACATCAAGAATCAAAACGAAGGTTATGATAAGGACTGTATGGATAGAATTAATTTCTTTTTCTTGCATCCCTGTAGGAACACACTGATTCTTGAATCAGCGCCATTAGTTTTTGCAGCAGCAAAGGTAGCAGACACAGACAGCGCTGCTCCATGTGAGTCCTGCTTACATCTGATTAGGGTAGAACTAAATGAAGCCCAGGAAACTCTACCCTTTTCATTTCTCCTGTTTTTCACAAAGATTAACTGGCAGAAAGTTCAGAGCATAGAATAGTCTGCCTCACGCTGCACAAGGACTGCGTGGGAGGAGGCTTCCTCCTTCCTAATGGCAGACGACACTGTATAGATTCAAATGGGGAAGACGGAGCCCAGGACTTTTGAGGTTACAGGCAAGATTTACTTATTCTTATTATTCTTTTGTATGGCAGCTTCCCTGATTACACTGCTCCCTCCTGTTTATCACAGATATGATCAGTTTCGTTCTGTCTTTGATTAGTATCCACCTCCCCTACTGTTCTGTAAGCTCCACAGGGCTGTCCTGTTCATCACGGGGTCCCCAGCACTTAAGTACAGTGATGAACAACAGAACATACTCTAATAAATGTTTCTTGAGAGAAGAGATGAGTGAATGAATGACTGGATGGACATGTGAAGTGTCTAGATATCAGACCATATACACAATGCTTTGGCCCATGTTTCTAGACAAAAACAATAGAATTAATCACGAGTTTCATATAATTATTAAAAATTTTTAAGAAGAGGGTAGCCCATGAAGATCTTGTTATCAACTCAAAAAAAAAAAAAAAATTCCTGGGCTGGGTGCGGTGGCTCACGCCTGTAATCCTAGCACTCTGGGAGGCCGAGGCGGGTGGATCGCTCAAGGTCAGGAGTTCGAAACCAGCCTGAGCAAGAGCAAGACCCCGTCTCTACTAAAAATAGAAAGAAATTAATTGGCCAACTAA
>CAUYRT010105510.1:0-12319 GCA_963574885.1 Lepilemur ruficaudatus | reverse complement strand
GATCTACAAGGCCATCATGAAAAGTTTGCAGCAGTGAGCTACAAAAGCTAGGCATGATAGTCTTGGACACCTTAAAGGCTTATCTCATAGGGCTAAGAAAAATGATGTATATTAAGACTGCTGGTGATGTTGACACTTAATAGGTGGTTACCCACCATTGTTAATTGAATGTGAAAAATGGAAGCAAAGAAATGAAAACAAACATACCAACTATAACACAATGAAAACCCCATGTGACTGAATTCAGAAGATACCTGCCTGGGGAGTGTCCTGTTGGAGTATGGTTTTATGAAGCTTCCTGCTCCCTTGACCATTGGCAGTGACAGTCCCTTCCCTGAGCCTCTTTCTTCTGCTGAAGGGCTCCAGTCTCAGCAGGGACCTTGGTACTTCCAGGCACGCAGGCTCTATTGCTAGTTGCTTAGAGGAGAAGTTTCCTGGTTTCTTGATTTGCAGACTAATTATTTTATGATGGTGGCAGTGGTGTTATGATGTAACACGGTGAATCTTTATTTTCCCAATTAGAGATTTTTTTAATAATCCCGTCACATTTTTCTTAGAAGAAGAAAGGACATGGAAACTACAAACAAAACAAAACTAAGAAATGCATGATCTCAGAATAAAGGACAGTCCTTGAAATTGAATACATTTAGCTGTATCAACAACTTGCTACATTGTTCTTATTTTTCTCATTTCTCTGTGAGCCACTGATAACTTTATCATGGATTGTCATTGATCCATGGGCCCATGTTTGGGAGACACTAGTGTAGATATTATTGCTAGAGGCAGCGTTTCCAAGGAAATTATTTGTAAGAGCTGTGGGTTCAGATGCGTCTTCCGAACTGTTGGTCTGGAGCTTGACAGGTGGGGTCTCTGCTCATATCCTGATTCTCTGACAGAAATTGCAGCACAATGAACAGTGTGGCACTGGGATTCTATGGAATATCATAATCTCCTTCAGTGACAGATGGATGAGGGCCGGGGCTTGGGGGGTAGTGATCGATGCACTCTGTCTTAACTTCAGCAAGCCTTTTATTTCTGTCCTGTGTGACATAATCATCAATAATCTGAGAAGACAGAATCCAGACACAACTTTATGGTTGGAAGGTGATTTCAAAACTGCAGTGTAGAGGAGAGAGGGCTCGCCAGAGAGGTAGGAAGGCTGTGTTGGCATCCAGGCTCTGGCATGGCTAGCTGTGTGATCTGGACAGAGCACTTCCTTCACTGGGTCTCAGTGTTCTCATCCATAAGATGAGAATCATCACCCCTCGGGGCTCCTTGAGTTATCTTCAGTGTTAAAAAACCCAATGGGAACTTTACGTTTACCCACACTAGCTAAGAAAAATATGTTTCTTTGCTCATTGATATGCAGTTATCTCGTGCTGCTCTAGTATCTATTTGTAAAAAGAAGAAAACTAGGGTTACTTAATAAATGCCTAGATATAGGGCATTATTTATTCCCATAGTGGAGAACAATTTTTCTTTACTTCTTCTTGCTTCTGTCCCTGGGAGACAGAAGGAGTTCTTCATGTATTTACTTTGTAGAAATGTGTAAAAAATGATAGGATAAACAATTCAAGACTCAGAGAAGACAACGAAATAATAATAAAAAAAAACCCCTGAAGATGTAGAATATCAAAGATACAAATCAGCTATGGAGTATTATTTTTAAAATAAATCAATGAAGAAACATCCAGCGATTTTTAGACATATAAAAAGTAGGAAGTAACCAAACTTGAACTGAATAGATACTTTGCTGCATGCTTTATATTTTATTTTATTACACCGATTATATTATTTAATTGCATTATGTTAATTAACATATTACTTTAATGATATTGTTTTGATTTTCCTGTAATCCTGTGAGGTAAATATTATTACTTCCATTATACACAGGAGAAAACTGGGGCCCCGAGACTTTGAGTAGTTGGCAAGATTGCACGTCAGGTAAGAGACCTAGCCAGGATTTAAACTAAGTATCTTTGATTCCAAATCACAAGAAACCCCCTGCACTGATACGAGTATTCATTGCCACTTCCTAATGTAGAATAAGCATCCAAGGCACTGCTCTCAGCCCTGGAATTTTTACCTTATTCTACTGTTTTTCCTTTCCAACAGGATGACCTTGAATTCCTTTCCAGCTGTATGTTTCTAGAGTGTTTGGATTCTTACTGAACGAACAGGTTGCAGAGGGAGCGAAGCTGGCCCCAGTGATACGGAGGGAGGCGGCGGGGCAGAACTGGGGGGTGTGGAACGAGACAGGGCAGAGCGCTGTGCATGGTGGTAGCATACATAATGTCCTTTTAGAGATGGAGAGAAACACACCACGCTGTTTGAGTCTCAAGTGGTTCGGCCCTTCATTTGAGGATAAGCTCACTTATTCTTCCTCTAGCTAGGTGGGAAGGAACATTACATTTAACTCTGAAAGATTCGAGTATAAAAATATCCCGTGGTTTCTATATAATACAAATACATCACATATGCCTATTTTCTATTATGGAGAATTTCTGTGTTCATTGAATGAGCTGTATTGGTCCATTCAATAAAGTCAAAGCTCTGACCTGGTTATGAGAAGCTGAATTTTTAATAGGCAATTGATGCTGTTGGATGAGTTTTAATATGCACATTTTTCTTGGTTCTTTGGGCTTATCTTGTGCCTGTGCTTGTTTCTCTGAGCACTGTGGACTACAGTGGCATAAGTCTAAGCAGTGTAGTCACAAGCCCTTTGTCTAACACCTGGGTCTTCCATTTGCCTCTGTCTCTTGCCAGCTGTGTGACCTTGGGCAGATCACTGGACCTCTCTGAGCCAAAGTTCCTTTGTCCATAAAGTGGTAATGGATGACCTAATGACTGAAATGAGATACACGAGAGTGCTTTGTTAAGCTATAAGCACCGTACAAGCAGTAGGTACTGTTTGTATTCTGATTAGAAGGAGTTGAAAAAAATCTCAGGGATTTTTACCCTGACAGTTGTATGGGTGGTTACATTTCACTGATGGAATCACTTTCAAATTTCCACATCTGGAGAAGATTCTAGCCCAAGCATATCTGTATAAGGAAATCATAGTAAAGCCACTTCTGGGTTCATCAGCCTCATGCATTTACTTCTTAGCCCTTAGCCAGCCTGTCTGCCTTATTCTGTGGATGTCTGTGCACGTTATGACACATGATGAGTTTTAGATGAGAGAACATCAGCCTGCCAGGCTGCTGCAGAGATCACGGATTCTTTGCTGTTTCTCTTGTAGCTTCATTCACCTTTCTGCACATGCATGCTTCACAGTGCCAGGGCTGACTTCACCTCAGAGTGTGATCAGTAAGTGTTATCAACAGAAGAGTCCATGGTGGCATCTCCTTTGCCATGTGTTGGCAGACTGAGCAGCTAAAATTGCTGGCAAAAAAGTGGCTCCGGCACTGGGGGCCTTGCTAAATGACCGCCTATTTGGTGATGAGAGCCCCCCAGAAGGGGGGGGGCTGTCCGAGAGGGGCAGCTTGTCAGTAAGAGCGGTTACTGACCACTCAGGAATGCCTGAAATAACATCAAAGGGGCGGAGAGGCAGGTGTATGCCAGTTTGCATCAGCAGGGCACCAGGAGCAAGCTGGCAGTTCCCCCTACACAGCTACCCTCAAATGCACTCGTCTCTTGAGCAAGACATCTGGCTTCTCCGTCCACCCTCCCTCCCTGCTCCTTCGCCATTAGATTGCTTCCAGGCCATGGTAGACATCTTCCTGGGCCACACTGGAGCATCACTGAGTGTGGGTGGAGTGTGGAGTGAGTGTTTTGACCCTACTAATCCTTGAAGAGGTGACAGGAGAGGGACTAGATGAGATCAGGGTGAGGAGAGACAGACATCACAGGAGGTGGAGGCCAGAAGGCTGGCACTGTAATCAGGAGAGGCCGTTGAAGGAATGGGATGAAACAATGCATGGATAATTGGATAATTCAATTGTTGTTACAATGTGGGTTAATTCCACTGAGAAGCAGAGAGAGCTAGGAAGGTAAGAAAGGTTGTACAGAGGGACCGGGGTGCTTCAGATATGGACGTTTGTTTTTTCGCAATTGATGGACTTAGGCTAGGAGTTTTTTTCCTCAGAGAATGAAGCATCCAGGGGAATATCAGGGGCTTGAAGGGTAGCAAAGGGACCACACAGGTGCTTTGGCCACGTCTGGCTGTGCTCCAGGCTTGGTCCTGAGGAGAATTTTAAGTAGTGAGTTTGTTAAACGTTTCCTGTTTTCCTCTTTCCTTTCTCCCCATCTGCCATTTATTTCTTATCCTTCCCTATTTTCACCCCTCTGAGATGTTGTCTTTTACTCACTTAATTTTGGTAAAAAATGAATGGTTTCACTTTCCTCTTGTAACTCCCTCCTAAGTCTTTAAATCCCTTGGTAATTCACGGAGATCTAGCAAGAGAAAAAGCAGAGTTGCAATCAAGGAATGCATGGCATGATATTTTCTATTAAACAAATATCTATTTGCATTTATTAGAAAGGAAGGGTGCCCATGGCAGTTCCAAAAGAGGCGGGGGTGGGGGAGGTGGGAGCTTTTAGTTCACAGATTTCCATCAGCTACTCTCCCTCCTCCGCCCCAGGAGCTATCCCGAATAAATATGCATGTTAAATGCAGATGTGTGTTTGCTATGCCGTGCAGCCTCACACAGCTGCTGAAGCCCTGCCTCCCAGACAGATTGCCAATCCCCTCTATGTGGAAGTCGTGAGCTGCCATTGAGGTGGGGAATGGTTAAGGGCAGTGAAAGTCAAAATCAGATTTTGCTGGCTCCTACATGTTTGAACTTAGGCACTTACTCAACCTTTTAGAACTGCAGGCTCCTCACTGGTAAAACAGAGCAATAGTACTAACCTTGTGGGGTGAGAGGAGAAGGGAATGCCTCACCAAAACACTGCAATGCTGGGCGCTGGGCGGGGAAGGGAACCCTCTCATTGTGGGCTTGCAAATGGGCCAGGCCCCATGACTCACTCCTTGGCAGGTATTTCATTCAGTCTTTCCAGCAGCCCTGTTAAGTGGAGATTACTGTGCAAGGGAAGAAATCCAGGACTCAGGGGGACCGTGGTTTGAGCTAGGCCATGCATGTGTGAAGGGGTAGGCGGGGACATGTCTCAGAGAAAGATGTGTTCTCAGGTGTGCTCAGTTGGAGGAGATGCGGCTGGGAGAGGGTGTTCATGTTAGGAGAGATGTGATTTCCTTTATTAGCTTGGGATCTAGCAAAGCCTCCTAGGGGCCTTGAGACAAGGCCACAGGAGATGAGACCCGACAGCCCCATTCTGAGCTGTGGGATGTTTATGCAATGGAAACTTTCTGATAGAGCACAGCAGAGCAAGGAGAAAATTCCTTGCTTTCACATGCTAAGAATAAATCTATACAGAAAATGATTTGATGTAAGCTGATGAATAGGAACAGGGAGAGCGTGTGTGCCTGGGGATAGCAGTGCACCCATCTGCTTCTATTATTATGTTGTTAAGCTAAGAGGAGAATGTTCTCTCCATTCCCCACGTCTTGTGGGAGCTTGTCAGGTTGCCTGGACACCTATGACACACGCCACTCCCCACTGTGGCGCTGATTGGGCCATAACGCATAGGTCCATTCTCTTTTCCTCAGTTTCTGGCTTGACCGTTGCCTGCTGGAGCTGCTCAGGATATCCCAGGGCCCTAACAGAGGAGAAACAGGGAAAACAGGGTAGGCAAGCAGGCCAGAAGGGACAAGGAGAGAGACTTCTGCAAAGGAAGGATGCAAAGTAATGTAGAAGGCAATGTGGCTGAGAACTAGTTGCAAAGAAAAATAAATGCTGAACATTACATGCATAATTTGAGTAATTAATGTTCCAGATGGGATAGCAGTTTTATATTCTTATTCATATTTTCCAAAGGTTCAGAGCCACTCGGTAAACTATTTCCTGAATTGCTATCATCACGGGTTTGATACCAAAGGACTGCACATGGCATAACTTTATTTAGGTGTATTTTTCAGGTGGCTTTTACATTTTTTTAATAAATAAAAGAAAATGTCCCCACCCCCCCAGGCCAGAATTCCCAACCAAAAGTGCCATGAATGGGTTTCAGGTGTGGCTAAATTATTGCTCTGATCAGTCCTCAGGATGGCCAGGTTTCCTTCCCTCTTGGCACAAGACCACAACCCTCTCGGGGCCCCTGGGAAAAGGCCTGAGTACAGCAGGTGGGTTTGCTGTTAGGATGCTGTTCTGGGGACAGTCCCGGTAAAAAGACTGACAAGGACTGAGTTAGCACCTATGTGCCTTGGGAGAATCTTTCTTAAGGTACAGGTTAACCATACACAAATGCGGTCCCCAACCTGCCCAGATCACAGGGAAAAGATCAGGTTCAAAACTTGCAGCTTCACTGTGTGAAATTTCCCTTGATGAGTGGCTGGGCCTTGGGCTGCATCTCCCTCTGGCCCTTGGCAGGCTTTAGGCCTCCTCTGTCTCTCTCAACACCCCCCTACACTCTTTTCTTTCTTCTTCTTCATAGTTGAACTATTTAACGTGATGTTTAAAGGCATGCCTGGCTGCCTTGTGGAGATTCAGTGTTGCCATGGCAACATGGCCTGTTTCTCCAAATTAGGACATATTCCTGCTGCCTTTTTTTTTTTCTAATGTGCTATGTTTTCTCTCTCATACAACTCCTTTGCTTCCTCATATCCTTCCCTGCTGTTCTCCTCCAGAATGCTAATTTAGTACCTGTCCCCAGAACGGGGTAGGTCTGTAGGCTGAGGAGGTGCTTTTCTGAAGTCCTGTCCACCCCCAGCCCACAGTGTGGGTCTGTGTCTGTGGGCTGCCATTGCACCGGCCCTCAGAGAGTCCTTCTGCGAGGTTCGCCCCTGACACCTGTTTTCTCCGGGCTGGGCTCATAGCAAATGAATTTCTGTTTTACATAAAAATCTTTTGTGAATGGAAAGAGGCAAGGAAGAGACAGCTGCAGCTTGGATTTGAAATATGATTTCTCAGAAACTTCTCCCTAGGCACATGATCCCTTTAGCGGACACTCACATGATGAACAAGACTCCGGGTAGACCAGGGTGTGTGCTTCTCGGCCTTTTCTCTACAACTCATTTTAGGTTCCCAGGAAATCAGGAACTTCAAATCCAGAAATCAGGAACTTCAAATCCAGAAATCTGAGGGTAAGGACAAACACTGGTCAATGTTTTAAAAAAAGAAAAAGAAAAGGCTGTGGGATGGAGGTGTTTCTTTCCTCTGGGATTATTTCTGCTCTGTAGATTGTAGATAGCTCTTTGAGCCACTTGAATTACAGTCTGTGGGAAAAACGGGAGGAGAACCAGAGTGAGAAAAGCAGGACGGATTTAACTCAACTCTCTCATTTTTGTCGCTGGTGCCGTGCTCTGTCCTCGGTGCGGAGGCCAATGAGAAAAGGTTCCCTTGGGCCATGCTTGGAGCAGGATGCACGAACTTGGCTACACTTTGTAATTACCTGGGAGTTAAAAAAAAAAAACAAAACACAGATGCCTGAGTCCCTCCCATAGAGAGTTTGATATAATTGTTTTGGGGTACAACATGGGCACCAGAATTTTTTTTTTAATAAAATGCTCTCCAGTTGATTGTAATGTACAACAGAAGTTGAGATTTACTGGCTTAGATGGTGACTGTTTTTGGAAGGTAGTAGTCATGACTTCCAAACACTTGGCTGTAAAGGAGCCGTCTCTGAAATCCTGGGACAAAAGACACATACTCTCAGATTTAGTTAATTCAAACCTTCCCCTGTCTTCCCTGCATATCACTTTTAGAAAATGCAAGGTCACTGCCTGGACCTCATGAAAATGCCCATTTTTTGACCTGTAAAAGGGGTGAAGGGAAAACACCAGCGCAATTAGCTAGGTAAACAGGACTGGGGCTGACCCAGGGCCAAGGGCCACCGGCAGGCAGGCGATAACAAGATGGGAACCCAGGCGGTGTCAGGGGTTGCTAATGTGAAGGCCAGGAGTGGGAAGTAACGCTGCTGTGGTCACACTTAGGTCGAAAGAGGACACTTAGTTGTGACCCTGAGGGAAACATGACTTGGCATTTTGATTTGCTTGCGGGGCTTGACCTAACACTGCTGATGGAACTCCCTGTGGAGGGTGTCTTTTAGTTCTAGAAGTTAGCAAGTAGGCAACTGTGTTTTCACCGTCTGGTTTTCCTTGCAGTTGCCTGTAGGCAGTGGGCTAAGCATAGCAAGAGGTAGTGAGCTTTCAAATTACAGACTTTTGACCACATTCTGAAAACATCATTTTTTTTCCTTTCTCAGATTTCCATTAAGGAGGAATCCTGAGGTGGTAGGAAGAGCCTTTGATACGTATTTTGCCATTAGCAACTCATGCTGCTGTGAAAGCCCTTATCCACTGGGGACCTCATTTCTACATTTGCAGAATGAGGTGGGCATGGGAGTGAGGAGGGGGCTGTCAGGGCCTCTTTGGTTGTAAGGATGTTGTGTGTTTCTAGCAGTCTCGTGTTTGCACCTGCCATTTGTTAAAAGTTACCTATCAGGTGGCAACATGGTGACAGCCTCATCTTAGACCAGGGTGGCAGAAAAGCCAGATGAGAGGAATTCCAGATCTGGAGTATCTTGGGCTCAGAGTTATTCAGGAAAGCTAATCAGAACACAACTGAATTTGTAACAAAACATATTCTCAGTTAGCTTAAAGAACTGCAGACTTGGGAATCAGGGAAAAGCTAGGGAAGGCAGCCAAACTGCCTTCTACAAAGGTCATTCTAATTTATATTTTTACCATTAATTTATGAAAGTGTCTGCTTCCCTACACTCCATCAACATTAAGTATTTTAATTTTTTCAAAAGACTTGTCAATAAAAATAGAATAAAATAAAAGGCCAAGGTTCTGAGGAGATGAAGAGGAAGGAGGTTCCAAGGCCCATTGTGACTGTTCCAAGGCAGGTTCTAGGTGTCTGTCTCCTTGTGAGGACCAGGTCCAAACAATGGGCCTAGCAGTTCTCATGTATGAGGGCCCCTAGCTCTCTGAAGAGATGGGTTGACGTTGAGAGATGTGTTAGTCGTCAGGTCTCTTCCAAGTTCAGACTGACGATATGCCCATGGGTTAATACAGATCTGCATCCTCTATCTACTTTGAATTCAAGGGACTGTAATTTTTAATACCGAACCACATGCCAACCAACATGCTAGGCATTGTTCTCAAGACACTTACAAACGCAGAAATAGCTGTAACTTAACAATGGCCATTTGTATACCATACAGGATACAAATCCATTTTCATGTTATTCCCCATTCTATTTATTTATGGTATATTTTAGTCATCAGAGTGACAATTTTTCAGTGAAAAAATTGAAATACTCAATGTTGACGGAATGTGGGGAAAAAGATGCTTTCATAAATTAATGGTAAAAAATGTAAATTAGAATAACCTTTGTAGAAGGCAGTTTGGCAATAAAAGCTTCGGAAATATGTATACCCATTACAACTGTTCAACTTATAGAAACTGATCCTATGGCAATGCACACATGTATATTTGAAAGACAGCCATCATAGCATTATTTATCATGGTGAGTAATTTGAAACAATTTACGTGTTCCATGATGAAGGGCTGGTTACATGGAATTATGGTATGGATGATAAATGACTATTAAAAATTACATTATAGAAGAAAAGAGTGTTAAATGAAATGGGAAAATGTCATTTATATAAATACATGAAAAATGGTATGTTGTAATATTAATAATAGTCAATAAATATTGAGTGCCCTACTATGCCTGGGACACTGTACTAGACACTAAGAATAAAATGGTAAATCAGACAGACCCTCACTCTCGACTCTAGAAGGTTACATCTTGTGGGGTTGGGAGGTGCATACTCTGGGAGGTTTTACCAGTAGAGGTGTTGGGGTGAGCACTCTAGAAGACTTTGTTCAGTGTGGTGTATTTCAGAGCAGAGGAATGAGATCAGGAAGAGCACATGTTTGTAAAAATAAATCACTATGAAGATGTGGGCATTCAAAACAGATTGACATGTAGATACCATATAGATACCAAAAAAATATTGTTATTGCTGAAAGAAAGTAGCACAGATGACTTAAATATTCTTCTTTGTGCTTTTTATACTTCTTTAATTTTTATGGTTAGTATGTATTATAAGAATAAATATGTATAAAAAAGAAACATATAAGTCTTAGGAAAGTTGCTAAATCTTCACGGACTTTATTTACATTTGTGAACACCACCTTTCTTTAAATTTGTCCCTCTACTTCTACTGGACAGTACCAATAAATAAAAATAAACTAACAAAACATATCCCTACCCCCACCCTCCACCATGGGGTGGGGGGAATCTCTCTATATAGAAGCATATATTTTGGAAAAGATAGCTGCAAGCTCCTCTTTCAAAGGCACATTCCTCTGAAAAGGTTATGGAAGACTAATGAAGAGCAGAATACTCCTTGTTGCATGTATCTGGGGCCTGCTGATTTGTTTCTCTTGAGTCCAGTCCGATTAGTTTTTGTTTCTGGATATGTTGGCACACAGTCTTTATAAGGCTGAATAAGAAAAGGAACTGAAAACATTTCACCACGGAGGCAGTCCAGCCTGACCTGGCGTGCTGCAGAGACCAGGGGCTCATGACATGGGTCAGCTGAGAGGATCTGGAGGGAACTGTGGCGGCAGTCACTGGGTCCCCCCACGTGAGCCCCTTTTTCTCCTTTCTCCTGTCCTTGCCCGTTCCTAGTGTGTTCCCTTCCCGTACTCAGTCTTGTCCCTTTCAGTCCCTCACATTTATTGAGTGTTGCTGTGCATCAGCATCACGCTGGTCTTGCTCTCCGTATCCTTTGGTGTTAGTAACCTCTCCTGTGCATTCATGCCTGTGGGGCCTGAGCTGGCACCTCCAGTGGACAGAGGGGTGCTGTTGGCACCTGGCCTAGAAGAGAGGGCCACCAGCAATTAGTAAACACTGAGAATTTTCCCAGCTCTGACATCGTCATTCGGGCAACTTAGAATTTACTCATATTGGTTCGACAGAGAATCAAAAAATCAGCTTACCTGTTGTCTTAGTCCATTTGTGTTGCTATAAAGGAATACCTGAGGCTGGGTAATTTATAAAGAAAAGAAGTTTATTTGGCTCACAGTTCTGCAGGCTGTGTATAAGAAACAGGGCACCAGCATCTGCTTCTGGTGGAAGGGGAAGGGAGCTGGTGTGTGCAGAGATCGCGATGTGAGAGAGCAGAGCAGAGCAAGAGAGAAGAGGAAGCTGCCAGGCTATTTTTAGCATGCAGCTCTTGTGGAACTCTCAGGGGAACTAATAAAGCAAGAACTCACTCATTACCTCAAGCCATTCATGAAGGATTCATCCCCGTGACCCAAACACCTCCCATTAGGCCCTACCTCCAACACTGGGGATCAGATTTCAACATAAGGTTTAGAGAGTCTGGTAGCCAAACTATAGCACCTGCATTTTTCACTCTGTGGTTGTGATGGGAGGCTGGGGATGGCCACGATGTTATATGCATAGGGACTTCCCTGCTGGGCCTCATTTTCTCTCCTCTTACAGAAAATGATCCTTTAAGGTGAGACATTTAGATACAAATGTTGCCTGTGATTTAAGCCTGCTTTGGTAGGGAACGCGGTTTTTGATCTGTGTGCCTAATTCTGTGTTGTGGCTTACTTGCTTAGCTGGGGAGGGAAAGTTATATATGAAGTATACATATCTACATATATATATATTTCTTTTTGTTCTTCCTTCTCTGATAAGGTGTTTTAAAGATAAACTAATGCTTGTGAAACATAAACTAATGCTTATGTTTGCTCCAGAGAAGATTAGGGGCATTTGTTTTTTTCTCCCACAGTATTCCCGGTAGTTAGTCTATGACGCTCATTTTCATTAAGAATTGAAAGAAAAGATATCTCTGGGTTTGTGCAGGATTATAAAGCTAAAAGTCATATGTCAAAAACAAAACAAAAAAATAACGCCTTTACTCCTCAACATGTCAGCATAAATAAGTGAACCTTATTTGTTTTAGTTTTTTTTTTTTGACCTTACATTCTTTTTTTTTCTTTTATTTTTTATTTTAAAATTTAAAAAATTATTCTTACGTACATTGCCCTTGCCCTCCTCCCCCCTCCAGTCAGAGCCTTAAGCCTGACCATCCCCCCGATGGTGCACATCGCACTCATTATGTATGTATATACCCATCCCTTCCTCCCCCATCCCGTCTGCCCAACACCCAATAAATGTTGTTCCTGTGTGTCCACTTAGGTGTTGATCAGCTAATACCAATTGGCTGGTGAGTACATGTGGTGCCTGTCCATCCATTCTTGGGATATTTCGCTTAGTTGAACGGGTTTCAG
>CAUYRT010105509.1:0-15404 GCA_963574885.1 Lepilemur ruficaudatus | reverse complement strand
TTTTTATGGAGTCCAGGGCCTGAGCAAGCCTATTATAGAACCGTCTATGCAGCCACCAACATGCCAAGATGTCTATGGTGCAATGAGGATCCTCAGTCTCCAAATAGCTCTTTACAAAAACCTGAACTTCCCCTTTTCATTGAGTTAAGCATTCCTTTCCTAGAACGTTTTGTTGAGTATTTCTTCCAGGAGAGAGAATATATATCCAAATAACATTGTGTATCTTTTGTAGGAATATGTCCACTTTTGATAAGAATAATTCGAGAATGTGTCTATAAAGAACTACAAGTTAAAAATAGAGTTTAGTTGGTAATTTTCCCATCATCAACCTTCTCTACCTTCAAACATGGCTTCACACCTGTACAAAGCATCATGCTAGGCAGGGAACAAAAATGACAAAGCCCCAGACTGGGCTACAAGAAACCACTAATGTAGTCAGGAGGAGACAACAAGGATATTGCAAACTGTGTTCGAGAGAGAGTGAAATACCCAAGGGATGTTCTAGGAAGAAAGATCAAAACCAGGTTCCTTGCATGAGCCAATGTCTAAGTAGGCCTTGAAAGATACTTAGGTGATTTTTTGAGTGTATGTTACTTTTTTCTGCTGAGAAAGAATATGTAGTAAAGATTAAAATATATACATGCAAAGAAGAGAAACTGAAAGTCTTTTACAGAAGAGGAAATATGTATGTCAAATAAACAATTTCACTACTAATCAGAGAAATGCAAATTAAAATAACAATGTAATATTTTTCTTTATCTGCCAGATTTGTTAAATTGGAAAAGTTAGACAGTATTAAGTACTGGAGGATATTTAAGTACTGGGGCAATGGATGTTATTGTCCATTGTTAGGAGTACAAGTTGGAAGCACATCAAGCCTAACTAAACCATACACGTGACCAGCCATTCCACGTCTACTGTCTGCCTAGTGAAACAGCCACACATAAGCAGGAGGAAATATGAACAAAAGTGCTCATTGCACCACTGTTTGTGGAATAAAAATCTGGGGCCATTCTAAACACCCATCATCAGGGAGATGATAAATAAAGCTGAGTGTTCACAGGATGAATTATGTAAAAAGTTGGCCAAAAGTGTTTGGAAAGGCGTAGGTGTATTTTTGGTTGCCAAAGATGGAGGCAGGGTGAGGTGCTCTTGTCATTTTGTGAGAAGGTACCAGGAATGCTTAACATGCGACAAGAAAGAAGCCGTCCTGAACAACCAAGAACCGTCCTGCTCACGATGCCAAGAGCACACCCACTGAGACACTGAAGATGTTTGTGAACACACATACCCCAAAGCTGGTAGATCCCCAAATATATTGCAAAGTTAGAACTAGTTGCAGGCACAATATGATACCACTTATTTTTAACACCCTCCCCCAAAATGCAGCACATATACATTTACATATTAAGAAACATTAGAGCATAAAATGAGTCTAAAAAATACACACCAAACTCACAAGTATGGTTTTCCTTCACAGAAGCAACTAGGATTAAGGTTGTGTCAAAGGAGACTTTAGTTTGATCAAATTTTCCTAATTTAGCTTGTTCTAATAGAAAAAAAAATAAATTCCTATTTTAATTGGGTAGCTGAAATTTAATTAGAAAAAGAAAAGTTCATTTCTTCCTTAATCCAACCTCCAGGGATAACCCTGTTAATAATATGCTTTAGTCTTTCATATAGTCAACTCCTGTTTATTGAGTGCTAGAACTGGCCCCGGCACTTAGGTGAAGACTGAGAGAGAGAAAGGAAGAAAAGAGAAAGACAGAGAGAGCGAAAGGGAGATGGAGAGAGAGAGAGAGAGAGAGAGAGAGAGAGAGAGAGAGAGAGAAAGAGAGAGAGATAGAGAGAGACTGACTTTTCCTCTAGTAGAAGTCTGGTGGGGTTTGAAGTGACAGTTGTCCAGGGAGACATTCCATGGGAGAGGAATAACACAAGCAAAGGCCTAGAAGCAAAAGAATGCCCCGGCATGTACAAGAATCAGAAAACTATGTTGTCCCGAGAGTAATTCAGGGTGAGGGACGAGGATGGCAGTTGGGCACAATGACAGATGACACTGGGGGAGATGAGGCTGGGGTGTAGGTGGCACTGGGTACTGCCAGCTCCTCGGCTGACGTCTGTAGCGCCTCTATGGCTCAGTATGCACATCCAAACAGCTCATTACACACAATCATAACTGCACAGACTTTAAATTTCCTATAATCAGAACTATATTTAAAAATTTTTTATTTTGTTACTTTGATTATTAGGGGTAGGAGCCAGATCTTAATGGGCCTGAAGCTTATAAAATTTGGAGGTCTCTTTTTAAAAAATTATATAAAATTACGATAAAAAAATAAGAAAGGAATATTTATTTAGAATGAAAAGTTACAAATTATAAATTTTAAATATCACAAACATCATAAAACTAAGAAAAATAACTTATTTTCATTAATTAACGGTTTAGCACTCCTCTATTTTTTCACTATACTTTTGCTGTATAGGTTTTGATGATCTCATCATGTAATAACAATTTTACAATATAATTTTCCATAGAGGTAGTATCATAACAATTCAATCTTTCATCTAGAATTCTTTTTTAAAAAAGTTATTGATAGTGTAGAAAAGTTATTTTCAGCTTCACAATGTGATATTGGTCATGAAGTTTTATGGACTGTTGGTGACTTTGGGAACTTTTACCAGTTTCCTTTCATATGTGACCCGAAAGAGTCCAGAGCATTTCAAATTATTGTGTACACAGATGAATTTTAAATACTCTTTGAGTTGAAATGTATTAACTGTTATAAACTCTACTGCTGGGGTTATTTGAGCTGAATCTTCACTGGCTTTGTGAAAAACTCACCTCTGACTACAAAAGTCATATATGCTTCTTATTATTTTAAAAACTAAATAATTAAAAAATGTTAACCTAGTAAATAAAAGCCACATAGAACCCCCATGGCAGAGAAAACCATAACCATCAACTTGGATTATATTCCCTTCAGTCTTTGTACAGTGTTTGAATAATTTCCAAACTCTGCCAGGGCTCTTATCCAATCTTTACCTGCACCTCGCTAATGACGGGGAACTCAGTGCTCGCACAGGCAAGCTCATCCCGTATTTCCCCGATTGGTGGCAGACACGCTTGCCTACACTGAATTGCTGGTTCCTGCTGTATGGACGGCTTCGAGCGGATGGTCCCAAAGCTGCTTCTTGGAGTTTCATAGATGACACTTACACAAACAGTGCGAAGCATTTAGAATGCACCGTCTTCTCTTTCCTTCATGTGCAACTTCTTTTATGACACGTTTTCAGTCCCTTTATCACTCGGAGAACTTTTCTCCTCTGGATAGCTTTCAAATTTGTAAAATCTATCTTAAAAGTAAGCTTTGGTGTGCAAAACGTAGCAGCAATGACCTCCCGCGTTCTAGCTGCTGCGCGCATGCGCAGGCGCACGCACACACGCACGCACACACGGGCGGCCCTTTGCGTTAGCTTCTGCAGAACTGCACCACGCGTGACTCACACTGAGCCTACTGCTGATGAAAACTCCCAGTGAGGTCATTTTCCTCTGCTGCTCCTACAAGGGTGGTGCCTTTAGAACTGAGCGCAGAAAGAAACCTTTCTAGCGCCGGGAAATGCCAAGCGAGGGCGGGTGCTAATGAGCAGCGACCTGGGCCACCCGAGTCCAGGGGAGAACGCTGGAGCGGACAGGTCACGCCTTCGTCTCCGGTCACTTCCTCGGCTAGTCTGCCTGCTCCAGAGACTGACTGCTCACTTGTTGACTGCGTGGCCCATGCAAGTAGCAACCTCAGCTTTCTGATCATCAAGGTGACTCGTAATAATGCCTGGGGAAAACTCTTCTTATTTGCATATGTTGGAACATTGTCTTCTCTTACAAACTTTTTACACAATTCTTTAGCTTTTACAGAAGAAAACAAGCTACAGACTTTGCTAAATTGTGCAGTGCATTTGGAATACGCCAGACATCGTGCTAGATGTCAGGAATACACTTGAATGCAGTTTGGAATGGGTTCATTTTCCTGAAACTAAAAAAATAAATAAGTAATTTTGGTCTCATCTTCCCCGAAGATGTAAAAAAGAGCAAGAAACTACTAATTTATAACAATATATAAGAAGCAATGTTATACTCGCCTTTCTCCCTAAGGCCCACACATCTCTGTAACTATGTCTCAAAGCTAACAGAGTCAACAGTGCAGAGACTCATCAAGCTTCAAAAAAAAAGTGTTTGTACTGGGCTTAAAAAATTATCAAAACCAGCAGTTGGCCTTGAAGGAAACAGTGGTATTATCACGTCCATGACACAGTAACAAATTAGGAAACACCCACTTACTAAAGCATTTTCAAAGCTGCCTCTTAGTAAGGTACAGGAAATAAACCCAACCACAGAGAAGACAGACCCGGGAGATCCAGGCCTCCTTTCCTTTCATTCCAGTGCCCCTGCAGGCTAGAATCTTCTGGAAAATTGCCCCGGAATACTGGAACCTTCATAATTTCTTAGGCCGTTGGGATTTTTGGCTTCATTCGCTGACCTGAGTTTACGTCTCACTTGCTCTGTCCTTTAAAGCAGCGGTCCCAAACCTTTTGGGCAGCAGGGACCAATTTCATGGAAGACAGTTTTTCCACCGATGCGGGAGTGTGGGCGGGTGGCAGAGCTCTGCTGCCAGGTCCCTAACAGGCTATAGCCTGGTACTGGTCCGCAGCCCAGGGGCTGGGGACAGCGGCTTTAAAGGAGAGGCTTTCAAACTTTTTGAATTGGCCCATAATATAAAATACGTTTTATATCACTATATATGTACACACACATATATATAATAAAGACATATACACAAAGTTACAAGAAACAACACATGAAGGATTTCTATATGCTATTTACTTGAATATTTTCTATTTCTTTTGCACAAATAGTCAAGTGATCCACTATGTGACTGTAAGACCACCAATGGTTGCATCTGGTGTTTTCAAAGAGTGCAAAGCCTCACTACTCCAAGTTTGGACCAACAGCACCAGCACCGCCCAGGACCTTGCTAGAAATGCACATTCTCAGGCCCTGCCCCCAACCTGCGGAGCCCCCAAGATTGTTAGGAGGTTTAGAGTCTGAGAAGCACGGATGTGAAGGACTCTCAGGCCTACAAACTTCAATTCACCTCAATAACATCAATGATTTGCGTTCACAGTGTTTGGCATTGGGAGGGAAAGGCAAAGCAAAGTATTTACTAAGCTGCTTTTCAGTATCAATGAAGAGGAAAAGAGAAGGATCTGGAGGTGCATGTGGAAAAGTCACCAAATAGCTGTCACCTTAGTGATCTGGACAGTGAATGGTATAGCTGGTGGTGAACTGGAAAATCAGGGAAAGCTTCATGGAGGAGGAAGATCAGGAGCTGAATGCTGAAGAATGAATATAGGATTCATTAGGCAGGGAGAGAAAAGGGCATTCCCAGAGGAGGAAGGGCCTAAGCAAAGGCACTGGGGTTGACACACGCATGGTGGATGCAGGCAATGGAATGCCCAGCTGGAGCACAGGTGCGTGTTGAGGAGTGGGGGGTGCATGGTAACGCCAGAAGACCTGGTGGGCACAGAAAGCAATCTTGCATTTTAAAACATGAGCCACATATCCATTTCGATCATACATTTCTTTTTTTCTTTTTAAGCAGCCAACTTCTTGATTGAATAGACTGTGTGTTTCTTGATGACAAAATTTTGTAGTAACCCACATCTACAGATTATTCATATATTTAATGACATACTTTTCTCCTTCCTGGTAAAGAGAAGTGAAATAAAACCTGGATTCTGTTCCATCAGAGTTATCAAGAGGACACATATTTCAACCTAGAGCAAGAACAGAAACTCCTGATTACGTGAAAGCCGCTAAAAAGGCCCTGGAGTTGAACAGCCAACAAAGGCACTCTTCTTTAGGAAATTTTCTCTTTTTTCTTCATTTTCAAAATTATTCTTGCTTTTGAATGACACTGACATACACTCTGAGCCCTCCAGATCAAAAATGGCAAATGTATAACACATGCCCTTCTCTACGGTCATAGGTGACACAGATCATTGATCTGTCTTTCTGGCCAAACCTGTACTCGGCCTCACAGTCCTTCTGAGTGCAAGGTGGCAGAACATAAGATGAATCCATCGGACATTCTTAACTCAAGGGCTATCATTGCTGCAATTTGTATGATTGTCGGGCTGTTACATATCTGAGACAAAACGGTGTTGTCCACGCAGGCACGTTAAGCTGTGTATTCACAGGGCTTCCCTTTCCACTGATGGTAGCGATGGACCCCATCCAGGTAGAGAAGATGAAGCAGAGGCCTTGTGAGGGATTTTGGAAGATCTAATAAGGTCTCAGAGAGCCGTAGTGGGAAGCCTAAAGGAGCCTGAGGAAAGCCTTTGCACAGTCTTTCCAGTTGGGAGGTTTCTGTGATGGAACCAGCACCACTGTGGCTGTCTGTATCACTGTTCTAACTGTGCACATTGACCTGTGCCAACAGCAGAGCTGCATGGGGAGGCAGCTGCCCAGGCTTGAGAAGACAGAGTGGAGTGATGACAGAGGCAGAGTGTGTGAATATCTCGAATCATGAATTAAAGGTGAATCCCAAGTTTTCTCGGGAGAGTCAAGGCTGGGCTAAAGAAAAACAGGACTGGAAGGGAGGAGAGAATTCTGTGGGAGTCAGAGACCAGGATAAACCTGTTCTTGAAGGTCTCTAAGGAATGAGGCAAAAATCTTGGGAGATAGAAACACACAGATAGAGATTCAGAGACACAGAGTGGCATGAGAGTCAGAGACTCAAAAGTCAATAGCAGTAGGTAGAGACATAGAAAGAGAGAGATGCAAAACTTGGAGACAGAGAAAGGCCCACTAGCTCACACAGATGGCCAGAAGCACATGGGGACCGTGACTTAGGGAACACACCGGCAGACCCAACAGAGTGATCCAGGAGACAGACGCAGAGAAACCAGAGAGATAAGGATGCCGATGTATAAAGAGAGATCCACAGGCCCAACTCAGGGATGGATGGACACACCCAGGGACATCAGAGCCATGGGCAGATCTGAGGGACAGAGCTGCTAACTCAGAGAAGGGGTGACATTGCATCTCACTGCAGCAGAGGTCCCTGTGTTCAGTCCCCAGAGCAACCCGCACCATGCAGGAATGGCTGCAAGACCAGAAGAGCACCATTGCTCCCCAGTGACAGGGACTCAGGGAACACTGGGTGTGGACTGGAAACAACATTTCATGGACGAGACCTTGAGGAGGCCTGGCAGGACAGGGCAGGGATCAAAAACTAGAGGTTCTCTCAAGAGGGCTCATCTCCAAGTGAAATCAAGCCTGACTCTGCATCTGTTCTGGTTACTCTCGTGACCTCTATCTCATAAAATGCTGGTTCAAGGTAATTGTCTTCAGACTGTGGTTGCCATTGACAACCTAACATTGTGGACAGAGTCACTTTCAGAAAGTTACAGCTGCAGGAAAGAGCCCCAAACTTTGGGGGATGGAAAAAATACAGGTGGATCTTATTTCACTAGTTACTCTTCTCTATTACGTGGTTCAGATGGTAACTATAACTAGCATCAGTTTATCCCACTAGTCCAAACCACTGGGCATAAAGGGGACTGAGTGAGTCGTAGGGTGAAGAATGCAAGTACCTCCCCCGTGTTAGTGGTGGAAGGCTCCCTGGCTGAAGTCAGGAACCTTGGGTTCTGGTCTTGGCTTTGAGTCAACTTGGGGCAACTCAACCAACACCGACACATCTGCTCTTTGTCAAGTGGGTGCTCAGATGGAGATGACAATGATGACTAGCCTACAGCCCTGCTCCTAAGGGTTCACCATCAAAATGAGTTGACTGAGCTCTAGCCTAAGCAGTGGCCAAGGCTCTTAGCTCCTTGGGATTGACATCTAGTGACTCGACCCAAAACACAGAATCTACGGGCGCTGAGTCAGAACCCTAGGAGCAGTCACATGAAACCCAGGAACTAAGATATTTATGAGACATTAAGGTTTTCAAAAACTTTTTGATATCATTTTGAAAAAAATACATAAAAGCCGTAGAACTGGCTTTGTTTGGCTGTGAATCACTTATTACATTTCGCTCAATGGAATTCCTGGTTTCCACACCTGCTCCTTCCTGGTTATTCCCAGCTCAGCCCTCCTGTTTCCTAGTCACTAATCTGTAAATTGCACCACTGGTTGATTTTCTTGGCTCCGGACTGGTCCCATCCCACTGAACTACCGGATTAATCGACTTAAAAATAAAACATGATTACCTTGTAATGCCACATTCTTAAAAATGTTCAGTGAGTCCATGTTGTCCATTGACCAAATCTATTTTAGATTTGGAAGCCGGACCAGCCTAAACATCCAAACTTTAACAGAGGGAAACAAGCTGGCCCAGGAAAGACCAGACCCAGAGCCTGCTTTGAGACAGACCAAGAAAGAGATGATGAAAAAATATCCATCAAAAAGCAAGAGCAAAATTATACACACGGTGTGGTTACAGTTCAATCTGCGTGTATGTGTGTGTGTATGTGCATTGTGTGTTTGCAGAGAACTATTTTTAAAAGAGTAGAAAGAAGTTGAACAATGTCATGTTAGGTGGTAGCACATGGCTAACATTTTGGTGCTTTACTTTATTTCCCAAATTTTTAATAATTAATCAATATTACTATTATGTTAACTGTTTATTATGAATAACCTCAGATATATAGGGAAGTATAAAATAGTATAAATAATACCCATATTTTAGGTAGAATAATTTTTAACCTTTTGTCATTTTCTTCTTTATATACTTTATAGTTTGAAAGTAAATTACAGCTATGGTGACTCTTTAACCCTAAATAATTCAACATGTGTCTCCAAAAAGTAACATCCTCTTATGTAACCATCAGGCTGTTATCAAAACAAATTATTACGCTTATGCTTTTTAAAGTTATAAATATTTTTAAACCAAGAAGGTCCAACAACAGATAATGGGGACAGGCGCTGGTGGGCAGGGAGGCATGAGCACAGAGAAGGTGGCGGAGAACAAGGCCACCGCTAGGACCAGCTATGGGGAATGGGGTTGGTTTCAGGCAGGTCCATGTCGGGGAGTAGGAGCTGGAAGTGTCTGGGCTCATTATAGGGATTTATGCTCTGGGACATGGTCATGAACGAGGGAAGAACGGGTGGAAGCTTCTCATAGAGTGAGACGGGACCGACTGAAGGACCCACCAGCTGGGCCGGAGACCAAGCGGGTCTGCGTCCACGTGGGTGCTTTGTATTTTCTGAATCCTTGTGGATTTTGCCACTTGCACGCCTTTATTCGTGCCATTTTCTCTGCATGAAATGTCATCTTTTCTTACTTCAACTAACAAAACCCCTGTCAGTTCCAAGGCCGTCCGTTCCACGTCCAGCGGTCACCTCCCTTCCCGCCGCATGCAGTTGGAATATCGGGACACGGCGACAGCCCTGAGCGCACGTGGCGCTGCGTCCCGACCCTGCATGCTCGCGCATGCTCCGTCCCACACGGCAATTCCCGCGTTAGCACGGCCACCCCGCGCTGCCAGCCCGACGTCACCATGCACTGGACGGCTCTGTGACCGCATAGCAGAGCAGGTGAGTGAAACGGGTGACTCCACCCAACGTGGAGAAACTGGGGGGTCAATGGAGGGGAGAAAGAAGTCACCTGAAAGAGGAACAGAAAAGCACAACAACCGAAGAGGAAATTGACTTGAGCCAGGGAGAGATGCATACAGCAGTTACATACTGTGGTACGACCACAGCAGAACGCCTTCCGTTTTCAGAATCCAGGATTACAGAAGGGCGCACAGAAGAGGAACAAGCGCCCTGCTCCGGCTGGTGTCACACCTCCGTAAACAGGACACCGGCCGGGCCGTGTGTGCCTGTGCCTGCGTATTGAGTGAGGAATAGGAGGAATGATGTCTTTTGTAATAAACTTTGCTGGCTGTGGCAATCACAGAATTTTCTTTTCTCCTCTCAGTTTACCACTAACACCAATAAGTTGTACTAGTATAACAAGAGGAGAGAAGTTTGATGAAAATTAGGAAGTCGCATGAGAGGCCAAGCATGAGGCTCTGGAGCAAAACTCCTGGATTTGAAGGTTTACTGGAATATAATCTGGGGCACGTGATTAAAGCTCTGCCCTTTTCTCATCTGTAAACAGGGATGACACTAGTAATAGTACCCATCTCCTGCGGTGTGTGAATTAAATAAATTCATACACTCAAAGGGCTTCAAACAGTGCCTGGCACATGCTAAGCACCCAATAATGACTAATTGCTGTTATTAGGATATGAACCTCTGATCAGCGGGCTCTGCCGAGCAGCTCCGCACAGGGGGAAGAGAAAAGAGCATCAGCTCGGGCTGAGTCCCCAGGCATGTCTCAGCTCTGCTACTTACAAGCTCTGTGACTTGGACCGTGCAGCGCATTTAACTTATTTGGGGTCATTCTGCATCCATGAAACGGTAGGATGACATTGTTTTGAAGGTGTTACTCTGAAGGCTAAATGACATATGCACGTGACTGGCACGGTGCTGGCTGTAGTGGGTGGTCTCAGCAAATACTGAGTACCCCCAGAGAGAAGCAGCCTGGTTTATGAAACAAGCATGGGCTTCGGACCCAGATGCTCTGGGACTTCAGGCAATCCGATCTCTCCGATCTTGAGTCTCCTGAAATGTAAAGTTGGAATACTAATGCCTTTTGGAGACCAGAGATAGCATCTGCAAACTGTCAGCCTCCAGTGTCCTGCTTAGTGTCATCTACTCCGTGGGTAGCACCCCCAGCCAAGGGCCAACACCTGCCAGCCACCTGTGTCGGTAGCGACCGAGAGCCAAGCGTGGTTTCACATTCGGAAACGGTTGGGGAGAAAAGAAGAAGAGTATTTTGTGACTCATGAAAACTACATGAAATTTACATTTCAGCACCCGCAAATAGTGTTTGGTGTGCGCGCTGTCACAGACATGGTTCTGTGTTCTCTGGTTGTTTCTGCACAGCAAGGGCAGACGTGGGCGGCTGTGGCACAGACCGGAAGGCCGGCGAAGCCTAAAATATTTATCACCTGGACCTTTATTAAAAGAAGTTTGCTGTTCCCTGATTTCGTCTTACCTTCTATGTGGAAAACGAAAGGGCAGAGGAATGAAGAAGTTTTTATTTATTTATTTATTTAAATCTCCAGAGCTTAGAATCTAGTTTCCTGGCACTGGCCAACCCAGCCAAACACTGGCACTTTATAATAAAATTTGAGATCTGGGAAAGCATATCAAAAACGGGAATATTTATTATATTTTTCACTCTGGATTAGGTCCGACTAGATTATTTGAGTATTTAATTTTAAAATCTCCTGAACTATTTTTATTTGACAGTATCCCTTTTGTGTCTGTGGTTATATATAACTATACTATTCCCACATTATCTTGTAGGAAACTTTATTAGAGCCAAAGAATTGCTGGAATTTTAAATAATTAACTAACTAGTAATTCTATGCCAGTTTATTACTTGGGTGACGGCTCCAGTATTTATTCCTTGTTTTGTTTCCCCAGCTCTTCATTCTGAGAGCAGCAGATGCCCTGGTCCCGCTCTTGTCTCTTGCCCACCATTCTCTCCACCCCTTTCCTCCCTCAATACCTCTTCCCTCCCCTCCCCCATCCCACACCGCCCAGGCTAAGCGGAGCTGAGCAACTATTTAAAATGGTTTTGTTTATTTCCTCCTTTGCTTTTGGACACACTGATGCATTTAGGATGAAAGAAAATAAATGACTGACGCTTATAAATGAGACACTGAAATGCATCCGAGTTGAGTTGCTTGATTCAGGTACTTCAGAAAACAATAAACCTGTGCTCTGAGCAAGTGGTCTGTGTCTTAGAAAGGGAAGTGACGACTGCCGCAGCCCAGGGCTCCATTTACAGCATGTACATTTCCCCGAGTCTGGAGAAAAACAGGGACCCAGGAACAAAGACTTACTGTGTCTCTGTAATTTAACCACTAAATTATGTTTGTATCTACCAAAATTATAAACATAAGAATTTATCTAACTACTTGAATTACTTATTAAAAATAACTTAAAAATTAAGTCATTAAACCAGCCACTTTTTATCCATCAATTACATTCCATCATTTTGTTCTTATGGAGCTTTTTAAAAACTGAATTCATCAGAAGGTTTGGTACAGATCGTACCTCACCAGTGGGTTCAAGGTTCAGAGAAAAAGTTTCATTTGTATTTAGTATTCTGGCAGAGGCAACAAGTCATTGTAAAGATTTCTCAAATTATTACCTATAAAAAGTGTATCAGTGATATACTGGAGGGGCAGACAACTGGCTTAAGTTGATTATTAAATGTTCAGTTTTGCAAGCTGGATGTTAAAGTTTTGGCAGCTTGAAATTGTCTATGATGGGAGTATTTATACCAGGGAATTAGGCAAATATTAGAAATCAGAAATCCTCTCCTGAGGATTATTCCTGGGACAATGAAAATGTTCTCACTGCGTGATCTCAAAAAAAAAAAAAAAAAAAAAAGAAAGAAAGAAAAAGAAAATGTTCTAAGCTGATTTATGATATGGTTGTATCACTCTTTAAAGTTACTAAAAATTATTGAACTGTACATTTGAAATGAATAGATTTATGGTATGTAAAATACACCTTAATAAAATTGCTAACCAAAATGCCCCCAAACCAGCGAATGAAATGCCAACAATGATTTGGAGACCTTAAAATAAATGCAGGTACACACCCAACAGACTTAAAATGAAAAATAAGCGCATATTTACTCAATGTCTTTGGTGGATATATATTCCTTGCAGTGGTTCTCAAGCTCAGTCTCACTTTGGAATTACTTAGAGAGTTGAAAAAGAACACACTCACCCCCAGAAACACTGACATCATTTGTCAGGTATGTGGCCTGGGCACCAGGAGTTTTTTAAAACTCCTTGGGTTGTTCTAACCCACAGCAGTGAAGGTCGAGCAGTTTCCCCAGGTAACTGCAGGTTGCCCACTGTTCTGGAAATCATCCTCACATGTTTAATAAACTTCCAGGCCTTCTGAAATAGAGAAGTCTATATATATATATGCACCGTGTGTGTGTGTGTGTGTGTGTGTGTGTGTGTGACTTTGGGTTTTGTATTGAATGACTATTCTTTGCACAAGGAGGAAAGACACTGTTCTATTTCCCTGTGGGGTTTACCTAAAGTTGCTTCCTGCTGTTGGCATTATGGTGGGGCACAGAGATGTCGTCTAGTTCATCTCTGTTATCTAAGTGTGTGCCCACGGTACTCAAACGCAGAGTCTGGTTCAAGGATTGTTTGTTTAAGTAAAAGACCAGAATTGAATATCTCCTCTGTGTATTCCTCCTTTGGGGTTTCCTACTGTCGTGGACTGGGACTACAGATAAAAAACACACAAAGCATTACAGGTCAATGAGTCATAAGGCACTAGGTGAGAACTCAAAGTCCAGCTTTAGTGCTTGAGCTTGGGGACACCTGTTTTGCTCACAGAGGGGCCTTTCACCTCTCCTGTTTGGGGATTCAATCTAGAAGGACAGAGACAGCCTAGAACTCTGACTTCCTAAGAAGGTGAGTTTTCTTTATCGGAAATTCCAGCTGTCATATCTGATTTTCCAAATGAAGGTACAGTTAAATTCTGAGACCTCAATTTTAAAATCTAAAACCAGGAATTACTTAGGACTATTACAGCAATACAACACAAAAAGATACAATCTCTGTAGTCTTAACACAGAGAAATTTCAACTCTCTTTTGGTTTTTCTGGTAAGAACAGGGCTTTTCGCTGGTTGGACGGTCAGCTTTGCCAATTAATTGATGTGGGTCTAGTACACAAGTCATTCAAACGCGTCTGGTGCTCGTTTACACTGTGTCCTTGTGCTGTGAAGACTTAGAGCTATTTATCCAGACAGAAAGTAAGGGTTTGCCCTCTCCTCAGCCACAGGAGTCAAAACCCCATCATCGGGATATTCCCAGTGCTTTAGGAGGAAGGTTCGGTTTCTCCAGAAAACGCCCTACCCCTCTCTTGTGTAATACTTACTTCTTTTATGAACTATACCCTCTGAGTTGCCTCATATGGCCCGTTCTTAAAGACAGAACTCCAGTGACTCCGTCTACCTAAACTTACCTGTTGGGGGCAGAAGGTTCATCCTCTTCTTGGACTGTTGGTGTTTAAAGGCTCAACGCTGCCCCTCTGACATGCACATGGTGCAAGAGCTCACAAACACACAGCCGCAAGATTGCTGCAGGAACTTCCTCATTCTGTGTCTTCTGAAAAAGTCCCTGTCCCCTATAGCAGGGGAGGCTTTCTATTCATCTCACTGCAATGCAGTCCTCTGACTGTCGCTAAGCCAATGCTCAAAACTCTCGAACAGGACATTGATTCATCAACCAGAGCAGCATCAGGAACACAAAGCAGCGTCACCTCCTACATCCTAATTCCGTCCCTATTCTCAAAGCATGCCCAGTGTTTGATTTCCATCCCATTGTCCCAACCTACCTATTTTCACATCTGGAAAATAATGTATACTTGTACAGTGGAAGGCGCCCCAGACCGGAGGATCCCTAACAGACACAAAGGGAAAAAGTGGACAGGGTAGCAGGTGGGGGTGCATCCTTGATCAAAGTCAGCCCGCAGCGGGGGAGCCAGCGGCAACCCCCAAGGCGCTTTGAGAGGAGATCTGGGCTCTTACCCCAAGTCCTGGAGCAGCTCGGCATCCCCGTCGGACCTGCTCCACAGATCTGAGGGATCCTGGGTGCTCATCTTCCCTTCTGGAAGTTCTGCTTTGCCCATCCGTGCCCTTGGCAGAGGCAGAGAGAGAGGCTGGGGCTCTCGGCGAGAGAGGAGCGGCTGTGGCTGCCTCTTCAAGGCAAGGAAGTGAAACTTGGTTACTCCTCCCACCGACACTCACCACCCTAGCCCTGGGGCACTGACAGGAGGTACTGTCAGCCAGGAAGTATGCAAACTTAGGTGGCTGCCTCTGGGGACACCCACACTGCATCAGCCACGGGCACTTTCTGCCAAAGGAAATGGAGAGAAGCCCCCTCCACCTGGCATTGGGCTGTGAGTCCAGACTGCTTGCGTGAGGAGGAACCACAGTGTGTGCCCAACCACAGTGTGTCCCCAAGCCTCTGGCTTGTAGAGGAGGGTGCGTGCGCTCCTTCACCCCACCTTCTCTCTGTCCTGTATGCACACGAGGAGCAGTGAGAAAGCTTCCGGACCAGGAACATCTCTAGCATGGGTGAAGAAATCGGAGTCCCTGTAATCCTCGCACTCTGGGAGGCCGAGGCGGGAGGATCGCTCAAGGTCAGGAGTTCGAAACCAGCCTGAGCAAGAGCGAGACCCCGTCTCTACTAAAAATAGAAAGAAATTAATTGGCCAACTAAAAATATATAGAAAAAATTAGCCGGG
>CAUYRT010105508.1:0-51781 GCA_963574885.1 Lepilemur ruficaudatus | reverse complement strand
GCTCAAGGTCAGGAGTTCGAAACCAGCCTGAGCAAGAGCGAGACCCCGTCTCTACTAATAATAGAAAGAAATTAATTGGCCAACTAAATATATATAGAAAAAATTAGCCGGGCATGGCGGCGCATGCCTGTAGTCCCAGCTACTCGGGAGGCTGAGGCAGAAGGATCGCTTGAGCCCAGGAGTTTGAGGTTGCTGTGAGCTAGGCTGACGCCACGGCACTCTAGCCCAGGCAACGGAGTGAGACTCTGTCTCAAAAAAAAAAAAAAAAAAGATACACTACTATGAACGTTAAAAGGAGTCTGGAAAAAGAAATAAATACATATTTATGAACAATTTAGACACTCATAAGAACATTTATTTACCTGTGTAATATTAAGAGATAGAATTAAGCTTGAAATTTTAAATTTCCATTTTTTCTCACTTAACTGCTCTCAGGAGAGATTTGGCTAATTAAGTAGATTTTCATTTATCAATACTTTCGTAGTAAAAATTGCTACCAATTTGTATTGATAGCTTTAAAGTTGTAAATGAGTTTGGCTTTTTCAACTAAAATCAAGTCAAAGTCTGCCATGCTCTCATTATTTCTTTTTAATTTTTATATGAAAGTATTAAGGAGATGCAAATGCTTTTATTCTTAAACTTTTTCTGGAAACAGTCTTTTGAAAAAGATGGTGGCTTTTGTGAGATTCTATCATAATTCCTACATTCTGTTGGCTTGCTTTTATTTTTTATTCTCTCAAAATATTATGGGGGCATAAATGTTTTAGGTTACATGAATCACTTTTGTTATGCTCGAGTCAGGGTTGTAAGTGTGCCCATCACCCAGATAGTGTTCATTGTACCTGTTAGGTAGGCTTTCGCCCATTCTCTGCTTCCCCCTTCCCCCTGCTTGATTTCCACTGAGTTTTACTTCCCTCTCTGCACATGTGTGTTCATTGGCTAGTTCCCATTTAATAATGAGTACATGTGGTGTTTGTTTTTCCATTATTTAGGTACTTTACTTAGGATAATGGTCTCCAGTTCCATTCAAATTGTTGCAAAAAGCCTTAATTCATCCTTCTTCATGGCTGAGTAGTATTCCATGTAGCACATTTTGTTAATCACCTCATGAATTGATGGGCACTTGGGTTGATTCCACATCTTTGTAATTGTGAACTGTGCTGCAATAAATATTCGAGTGCAGGTGTCTTTTTGATAAAATGATTTCTTTTCCTTTGGGGAAATGCCCAGTAGTGGAATTGCTGGATTAAATGGTAGGTCTACTTTTAGTTCTTTGAGGAATCTCCATACTGTTTTCTTTTTGGGTCAGATGTGTTTCCTGGAGGCAGCAGATACTTGGCTTACATTTTTTCATCCATTCAGCCAGCCTATGTCTCTTGAGTGGAACATTTAAACTATTCACGTTGATTGATAGAATTGATATGTGGGATGCCGTTCTGTTAACCCTGTTGAGTAGTACCTTATTGCTTTGTTTTACCTCTTGTGCTGTTGTTTTATATGAGCTCTGAGCTTTTGATTTTGGGTGGATTTACACTGGTGTGTGTCTATTATGCTGATCCATGTATAATTCAGCTCTGAGTATTTCTTGCAGGGCAGGTCTGCTCTTGAGAAATTACCTCAGTGTTTGCTTGTCTGGAAAAGTCTTTATTTCTCCTTCATATATGAAACTTAGTTTTTCAAGGTAGAAAATTCTAGGTTGGCAGTTGTTCTGTGTAAGAAGACTGGTGATGGGTTCCAATCCCTTTGGCTTGTAAAGTCTCAGTTGAGAAGTCTGTAGTTAGCCTGATGGGTTTTCTTTTGTAAGTTACTTGATGTTTTCACCTCATGGTTTGCGGGAGTTCCTCCTTCCTGTTGACTTTGGCCAGTCTGATGACATGTGTCTTGGTGATTGCCTCTTTGGGATGAATCTCCCTAGTGTTCCTTGGACTTCTTGTACCTGGATATCTAAATCTCTGGCAAGACCAAGGAAGTTTTCCTGAACTATTCCCTCAAATAGATTTTCCAGCCCTCATACATTTTCTTTTTTCACTCTCAGGGATGCAATGCCTATGGTTCTTATATTTGGCTGTTTTACATAATCCAATATTTCTTGTAGGCTTTGTTCATTCCTCTTAATTCTCTGTCCTCCTTGACAAAATTTGTCCATTTCATTTAGAAGAACTGATTTACTTTGATTCAAAAACATACCAGTTTCAAACTATGTCTGTTCTTGTTTCAACCTAATATTATGAATATTAACATGAAATTCACAGATATTGCACAAATTGAAAAGCAACTGTAAAATTATTATATTAACATCAAAATATTCTTCAAATTTTTCTTGTAGATTTTTTTGCAGACAATTTATAAAATGTTGGGAATTACGGTTAAAATCTTCTGGACATTGAGTCATGTTAGGAAAATGTATAAAATCATTATGAATTTGTATTTTGGAAGTTTTAATTTCAACATAAATTCTCTTACTTTTCCAGCTAGTTTGCAAATAAACTCTTGCTTTTCTTGATGCTTAAAATTTAGCTTGTTCATATGCATTGTGATATTGGTGTGAGAACATACATCATTATGCCAGATTTTTGTCATTGATTATTGGATAATTGGCAAGTATTTCTTTTGTGTCAAGAAAATCTTTAATTAGAGTTAACAGTTAAGTGAATCTTTGTAAAATCCTTCTATGACTTAACCAATAAGCATTGGCACAAAATATACAATTGTTAAATTTGTTGTCTTCTATTTTTTTCAAGAGTTCCTTAAACTGGTAATGATTCAGAGCATTTGTGTGCACATACTAAAAGATTTTCACACTGTATCAATGACATTTTCCATAGAGTCAGCTTCAAATAACTGAGCACAACTATTTTAATATGTGTAATATGTTGATATGAAATAATGACAAATATCAGTCTCTTTTTTTAAAATACTAAGGCTAGATTTTTAATCTGACATAGCTGAAGCACTGCCTGTCGTGATAAAACTAATTTTTTTCATATCTAGTTGAAATTCTTCTTTGAAAGATATAAAAGCTTTAAAAATATGTATTGAATTCTGGTTTTTAGATACTGAGTTGACATTTCTTCATAGATTTAGAAATCCTTTGGGGGAAAACCTAACCCAAGTCTTAATTGGGCAGTGTCCCTTATCTCCATACTCTTCTAGAGTGCCCTTTTTAAAAAATGCACATTTGAACATGCCATTCCTTTGCTCATACCTGTTCAGGAGATCATCATGCTTTCATGGTAAAGTCCAAATGCCTTAGCATTCAATTTCATGATCTCCTCCTTATATATTCAACTTCACCTTTTCTACTCTTTCCTCCTAAACTTTCATCCAGTCATGCTGAACTTGTTATGGCTCTCCCAAAAGGCCATTCTCTCTTACTTCTCTGTGCCATTCCACTTTTACTCCAGAAAGAAGCCTCTCTCCCCTCTCCCACCTCCACCTATTTTCCTCCTAGTATTCTTTCAAAATTCAGCAGAGAAATCATTTTCTCTAGAAACCTCTCTTGACACCTCCCGTCTGCCTGGATTTAGCATCCCTCCTTTGCCCCCAGCTCACCCCAGCACCCTCTGAACATGATCATAACACTTACTACCCCATATCACAATTGTCCACACCAGCTCCTTGAGGGCATGGACCATGCTTTTTGTGTATTTCTGTAATGCCAGGCACAGTCCGTGGCGTGTAATGGATACTCAGAAAGGGTTTTGACATATCCATTAACTATCTCATCACATTTATGTTATGTGCTTCAAGGGATATCTGACTAAACCTGTATAGTAAATAACTGTCCCATGTGTAAGTGATTCTATTCTTCATTCTAGAAGAAATCCATTACTTTTAACTAAATAGAGAGTTGGCTGTCATATTTTAGGATGTTTATTAGCATTTTTTTCTTACTCCTAGAAAGACTAAAAAGTGTGTAGTCATTTTATTTGTTTAGTGTGACATAAGTTTTGTAATTATATTTGTGATTGTTTATTACTGGACTTTGCTTTTGTTACTGATCAATCATCTTTCCCTTTTCCTTTCTTGGTTCAGCTCCAACAGAGGCCACTACGCACCCACATCTAGGTAAGTGTTTAAGACTCTGATATCAATAACCGTAGTACTTGATCTCCTGTTTCACTCTTCTGGCTATGTAAGCAGATGGCATAGAGGTGAGAAAAATCTCTGTCCTCTCTGATTTGTTGATCATTCACTGAAATTAAACCAAGGTACAGATTATGCTTGAACAGAGAACCTCCCGAGGAAGCCATCATGCTGCCCAGTTGGGGGCCTGTGCAGGGACTTCTGCACCTGTTGGGACCCTCATCCCTGGGATCCTGTTGAGTGTGACCTTTTGTGTTCTAATGCTGAATTTTCCCCAGAGCATAAATACTAGGGCATAGAGGCATTGGATAAGGAGCTATGAATGTGGAAAACTGAGGTCACTTCAGATTTGAATTTTCTGCTCAATTAGTACTCAGCTGTAAAAAGAGAAACAATTTGGTTATCTCTTTAAAACTTGGAATGAGACTGTTTAAATCTGCTTTTTAAAATGGCACCATGATTTTTTTCTGTAGTGTCAGGTACTTAGTGGTCCACAGTTCTTGAGGCAGGGCTGTGTAGTGGTTAAGAATACAGATTCTGGAGCCAAACTGCCTGGGTTTATCTCACCTTCACCACTTGCTAGATATATGACACTGAGCAAGTTACTTAACCTCTCTGTGCCTCAGTTTCCTCATTTGTAAAATAGCATTAAGAGTAGTATCTATCTCATAGGGTTACTATGAGGATTAAATGGATTTGTGTTTGTAAAGTGTGTAGTAAATGATACAGTATTCTTTGGAAATAAATAAATGAAGAAATAACCAGTGAGGCTTACCCATTGCCTTTGTTAAAAAAAAAAAATGTCTCTAAAACAAGTGATCTCTAAGAGTTAAGTTTCTCATTTGTGTCAGTGACAACCTATTTTAAAAGCAGTTTTCTACATTACACTACTTAATGAGATTGAAAAGAAATCATCCTAGCCGGTTGCAGCCTTTTCACATGTCTCTCACTGTGGGACTTCCAGATAGGTCAGCTATTTGTCTTTCGGGCTTTTCCTTTCAACCTATAAACCCAATTAATTTATTTTTCTCTTTGGAAAATCTGCCTTGAGAAGCTCTACTTTTATGTAATGCTACAGCTTGGGGCTCCTCTGATTTGGCAGACAAATGTAAGGGCTTAGAAGCATGCCTTCTGGCAGCCAAGACAGGCTGGTGACCCACAGTGGCCCAGCCAAGTCTCAGCCAGATTGGGTAACTGAGAGAGCTGTACCCTGTAGGCATTGCAGGCCCTGCATCTAATCACTCAGAGGAATCATTAAACCACTCGCATGCACGGAATATATCGCAGTGTTCTCTCTGGTGTATATTTATATTCTCCCTGTTCTCGTGCCTAAGGCTTCGAGTTTGAGCATCCAGTCCCCTCAGTACATGCTGATTCAGTGGTTTCCACGATTCATTATGTGCTTGCCTGCTGGCATACCTGGTATAAAGGGGGCAAGGACTGCCATAGGTGAGGAGGATGTCACCAAAGAGAATTTGAAAGCATGCTTCCTCGTATTTGGAAGTGATTTTAATTACCCAGTGAGTTCAGAGAATTATTAATATAGTTGAGTGAGCCCAAAAAACATGAAATATCACCTTAAAGTAAACATTCTGGCTTTTTTTGGTTAATCAGGTAATATGATTTTAATTTGTCCAAAAGGCATCTGTTAGCTAGTTCAAACAAAATTGTAAAGCTCCAAAGAATTTATATTAGCTGAAACACTTCCTAAGAAAACCACAGGATGAAAGAGTTGCTTATAAAGTACTAAGTTAATTTTTACAACTTGAGTAGAAATAATTATCATTTCTCATACAACCTTAAAAATGAGCACACACACATTGTAGCTGGCCATGAAATTGTTTTTACTTGTTCACCCTCTATTCAGTGGAAATATGTCTGTACAGTTTATGAAAATATTCTTTGCGCTTGACATGCCCAAAGTTCTTTTAGTGCTTAAAAATAGGTATTTCATATAATCTCAAGTGTATTGATAATATATTTAAAACCATGTATGGTTCCCTGGCATTCCTCCTGACTTCTAAATTGACTTTATTTGGCAGTTTTAGTTACTCATATAATTTCCCCTATGCACTTCTGAGAGAAAAAAAAAGTTAACAATTTGAAACACATTAAATAAAAAGCGAGTGAATACAGGGAATGAGAGAAAGCAAGCCAGGGCAAGAGGGATGGGAAGAAAGAGAAGAAAAATGGATCGGTAAATTACAGCAACTGTAGCTAACAATAAATAGCCAGAATGTTCTGTACACTTCCATGCTTGAAAGTGAGTTAGACACTGAATCTGTCTGGATGGTCTGTTGGAAGCCATGGATGAGTATGTGCCAAATGTGAGGGACAAGTCCTGTGTGGCCTCTACTGTAGGTTGGTGCTGACCTTGGCCTTCCTGCCTCTCCTGCCTGGTGACAGTTTGGTAGTAGGCCTCTCTACAGGGGCTCTGATTTTTGGACTTCCAGGTATCTAAACAGCAGAGCCTTTACTCTTGTCTTTTAATAGTTTAGGGACAAAACAAATATAATCAACTGTTCATTTAAGATTCATTTTTAATTTAAAATACCGTGATTCTTCATAAATGCAGCACGTTGACACTTTTGTTTAGCTTAATTTACTGTTGTAGTATAATTCCTTCCTAAATGCTTTCTTTTCCTTTTAGCTGAAATACATAGTGACAGCATCATCCTACGAGATGACTTTGACTCCTATCACCAACTGGAATTAAATCCAAATATATGGTAAGTTACAGGAATACATCTCACTTTGGTTTGTTTAATGCAAAGAATGATGCTGACTGCTTCCTTAAGGAGCAGTTACTTAAAATTAAATTGCTCTTTAGTGCTAAAGTATCAGTGAGAATTGTTAGACTGTGGAACTGGGCTTAATGTAGACTACACATAATACCTATTACTTAACTTCTTAAGAACTGAATCTAGGTGCTCCTCAAAGCCATGGGTGGGGTTGGATTCTTTTTTCAGTTTTACAAGATCTTTACATAGAAAACATTATGCAATCATGTGTCTAGTAATTCCATTTATGTTAAGTGATAGAAGGGAAATGGTTTATCTGAAATGACAATTGATTTGAGTCATACTTCCAAATAATTGCTAAGTTATTGAGTCACCTCATTATTTATATTCCAGTCTCTCCTTCAAGGGCTAAGTGCATGGGATTTTTGAGGGCAAATAAATAATGAACCATAACTCATTAAAAACTTGTTTAATACATAAATGGATGTTGAATTTGTTGGCAATTTGTTGTACTTTTGCTGACTTTGAAGGAATAAGTATGATGACCCAGAACTATAGTCTGCATAATTTGGAACAATATCTCAATTTGGATTTTCTGTGCTACAAAACCTTTTTATGGACAGTGAAGAGTTCAAGATAAATTAGACACTCTAATGTAAACTTTCAAGTTACAACTGAAATCACAGCAATACTCAAGACTAAAAAGCAGAATAACTATTTTATCCTTGAATGTTGGCGTATGATATTCATTCCTGTTCTGTTTATTTTCACTGTTTTAACAAATATTCAGCAGTAATTATTTTTATTTATATAGTGAATTAAAAAGAGATATGATTCTCACAAGTAGTTCATAGTTTAGGAGACACTAAAAACACATTTTTAAAAGCTTGTGATCCAGGATAGAAACCCTCACATGTGATTAGAGGGGAACAAATAACGTGTACTGGAAGAGTTCCAAAAAGGAGAGAGAACTCTAGTGGGAGTTTCTTGGAGAAAGTGGCCCTTGACCTGAGAGTTGAAGATGACATGTAGATGGAGAGAGTGTTGGGGCTTTAATACCAGGCAATGAACTTCTATATCTTTTCTAGAAGGAAATAGAGATCTATAGTGTAAATATAGAAAAAGTTATTATCAGGCTAGACAGAAAGTCTAGTCATAAAGTTTCATAAATTATATGTCATTTAAAGAAAGAATTTATCAACAGAACTCTACTTCTTTATGAATATGCCCTAAATATACATTTCCTAAAATAAATTGAAAATCTTTATTAAGAAAAGGCAAATAAAAACCTTTCTAAGCACTACTTTCGCCCAGGAAAAAGTCTCTACTTCTCCTGACATTTGGCATTTTTATATTCCATTAATATAGATGTTATCAGATGATTTGTTTCTTTCAAGGCGAGTTCATTTCTGTCAAGCTAATTCATTTCCTTCAGTGAGCTTTCTTGACAAATATAAAATGTGACTTTTATGTGGTTCAAATTCTGTTGTTTTTAAAATCAATAAAATGTGATTGATTTTGCTTCACCCATTTTCATGACTGATCTGGTATGTGCTTTCTTGACCAAAGTTATGGATTTTGTGTCCCTTTTACTTAAGCTATGGTTTTTTCCTACTTTTTAAAAAAATCCTTTTTTACCTTAAAAAGTCAAGTACTTCTGTCTTCTATCAAATATACTTCGGAGTAATTTTACTTTATCCCTTATTGCCCACAATCTCCTTCACTTAGCCTCTTTCAGATTAAAAGAGAGAGAGAGAGAGAAAAGGAAAAAAAACCCAAAAACCTATGAAACTGTCATTACTTGAGAGGTTTCTTTGTTGAACAAGAGGTAGCAGAGGCTCTGAGATCAGGCAGTCTGGTTTGACTCTTGAACAAGCCACTTGCCAACTGGGCACCTGGAGAAAAGCAAAAAGTTGCTTCAATTCTCTGAGCTCCATTTCCTTGCCATAAAAGTGAGGCAAATACTGTCCTCACAGCATTGTTTCAAAGTCTGATGAGTATGGAAGGGTCCGGCACTATGCCTGGTGTATTGTAGGTGCTCGATACAAGTTAGTTCTTTCCTGTGATATATTTATACATTGGACTGTTTGTCTCTTCTATGCCCAAATATGACTTTAAAAATCATGAATATTAAAATTGCCTTAGGATAATTTATTTAACTGAGTTCCCAAGTTTTCCTTCATTGCATTTGAGTGCTAAATAAATACCAAATTAAATATGTATGTATTATATAATTTATGGAACACATATTAATGAAAATAGCATTATAGCAGAATCATACAAGAGGAAATAAAGAGGGTATTAGATGCCTTGAACCCCTTAGAAATAAACATAAGTTTCCTAAAGCCAGAAACCAACACACAGTGAGATCCAGTATCCCAGTGAAATATTTTCGGTAAAGTAACGAAGCTCCACTTTGTTTTGGAAACTCATAGGCAGTTTTCATCCTCCTGAAGTCTCTACTTTCTTGGTACACATTTTGTCACATGAGTTATGTCCCTTATAATATTGTCTTTGATTCTCTTCACCCCAGAGAAGAATCAGAAACCCACTGCAGCTTTGTGGCAATGTGGAAGAGAGAATCCTCGCTGCCGACTCTGTCTCTGCCCCACTGCCATGTGCCACCAGACAGGAGCAAAGCACCTGGGTGTGCTGCTTTGGGGCGAATTCTCATGGCTCAAGACATCACTAAATAATTTGCCTCAGAGAACAATGTCTTACTTATGTGAGCATGTTTCTCCCACGGGGTTCTGAAAGCTTCATCTGCATTATTTAATTTGTAATTTTTATGGACAAGCAAGAGGAGAAATTAAGAAGCTGAAGTTATGTCTGTGCAATGTTGGGGAGGTAGATCAGTTTAAAAGTGAAATCACCCACGACTCACTTGCTTCCAATAACTTCACCAATGAAATCAACTTTTCTATTTCATGTCCTTCCTTAATATCCAGGATTGTTATCTCATGTACTCATGTACATGTACTCAGGTTCATGACTGTACATAAAAAACAAGGAACATAAAACAATATTACTGTTACTATGAATGAAGGCATCAGCTAAGTCACAATTGCAAGTGTTTGATGGCTGTTGGAATAGAAACAAGAAACTTTTTTACATCAACTCAGTATTGAATGTATTATCTCCTCAGGTTAAGTATTTGAATTGATTTAAAAATTAAGAAATTAACGTGGTGAAAAGTTCAAGTAATCAAAAATTATGAAAAATAAAAATAAGCCTTCATCCCACATTAGACCTTTTTTCTCTTTCTCCGGAAGCATCAACTGGAGTAACAGTTTTTGTGAGTCTTTCTGGAAATTCTAAGTGTAGCAGTTATGAATTCTGTCCATAAACTTGGGTATCAGAAAAATAAAACTTTCTTTATTCCTTCATAACCCCACTTAATTTCTTTTTATTGTTCCCCTTCTACCAGGTTAGTGGAAACTTAATTTTGGTCAACTCTGCCTTGCCGTCTTCTATTTTTCTTATTGTTTAGCTAAGTTTCAGGGGGCTTATAAGTGCAAAAGCAAGGGTAGGGTGAGGATGCACCTCTGGTCTCCAGTAATCTGTTCCTGCAGATATTCACTGAGTCCTCCATTATCTCATCTTGTCTTTTGTGACTAGTCCACATAGACAGCCTTTGTCCCTGTCCTAAGCACTCCTTTAGGGCAGTAGCTCTGTTTTGAACCTGGCTTGAGGGCACAGAAAATGTTCTGCTGGTCCTAGAGTTGAGCCAGAGGCATCTTTGCGATGCTGTCCACTGGTGTTTCATTTTGCAACTCAGGTCCTTCTGCCTCCCTGAGATGCAGACCAGAGATTCCTTCTACATTTTGCCCCCCAGATCTCTCTAGGGCTCTGCGAGGGAAGTGGTCCTTTATTGCCCCACTCACCCAGCTGCTTCTGATTGCCTTGTTTAAATAACAGATGAGAAGTAAAATTACAAGCGAAGAGAAGAAGAACACCCCTTCATGTGAGTATATTGGCAGTTCAGGCATGATGAGAGTGAGGTTTCTCCACTTTGACTTTGCCATGGTGTTGGACCACACACACCAACCTCATCCATTCCAATGTGCCTCTGAACCCAAGGGCATGAGAAAAAGTGCAGATAGAACACCACGGATTTATCAGTGCTGCTAACAATTCTCCATTGGCAAGTATGCCCAATATGAATGTGCTACTGATGATGGAGGAGTCAGTGGTGTCTTAGTTGTATAGCAGCAACCTTCCAACTTCCTCCCTCCAGAACGGGAAGAAAAACATAACTAAATTTAGAAGAACGTAAGGAACCACAAATATGTTTTACTTCATTAACTTTTTTTTAAAGCAGCTACTGCTTATACATCAACTATACTTCATGGTTCCTTTTATGAATTAAACTATTTTAACACTCAGTATTTCATATGAATGGAGAAAAATCTTTTTCAAAAGAGAAATATACTTAAGAGCCCAAACTGGAACCATCTCAGGTGTTCATCAACAGAAAGATGGATAAACAGTGATACATCCACACAGTGGATACTACTCAGCAATAGAGAGGAACAAGTTATTGATAGTTGCAACATAAATGAATCTCAAATATGTTGTACGAAGGAAGCCAGACCCAAAAGAATTCATTCCACTTATATGAAATCCAGAATAGGCAAAATTATCTAAAGTGATATAAATTAGATCAGTACTTTTCTCGGGGATAGAGAGTTGTCTAGAAAGGGGCACATAGCACCTTTCTAGGGTGATGATTATGTTATATATCTTGAGGAGGGTTACATAGATGTGTGTATTTGCAAAACTTGAACTCTGCATATAAATTTACCTCAAAAAATTTCAACAGTAATAAGAAAAGCAATGAGAAAAAATAAGAAATAGGAGATATCTCTGATTCATAACTTGAAAAGAGAACAAGAGCTAAAGAAACTAAAACATAAATGGCTTCTTAAAAAGGATTAAGTTTTCTTAAAAAATGTCTTCACCCTTTGTTTTGCTTAAGTTATCCCTTTAATGCTAGTTTGCAGAAGATCACAGAAGGCATCCGGAGCTATAATACAGTAGGCTCTGATGTGCTGGCGGGAAACGAACTATTAAAAAACACAACGATAAATGGCAACTAGATGACAACAGATGTTTCCCCTCCAGCACAATGATAGAGCAGTAATAATAGCAGAGATGAGGAAAGAACAGGAGTTACGCCTCAGAAGGAACATCTTAGATGAGCAAGTTGTGATGCCAATGGGGATATCAGACATCAAGAAGAAATACAAATGAAGTTGTCTCAGCTCCTCTGGTACAGGAAGACCTCCATCAATAGGGTTATGATACAGAAAGCCTCACAGTTTACAGCTAAGGAAGCTAAAGCTGTGGTTGGCATTGCATAGGCTTGCTAGCATCAAGAAAAGTCTAGAACATTTCCATTTTTGTATGTGTTAAGCAGTCAAATTACAGGACCAGGGAAATGGAAATCACGGACTGCTGCATCTGGCATTCTCTTGGAAATACTAATTTAGTAGAACAACTAATATGAAATGGAGCAAAAAGATTGGTGATTTGGCTTACTAACATTCATTTCCTTTGAGAAAAATAATTGAACAAAGAATATAAAAATACTGAGATTTTAGGATGAGGGGTGAGTTATTCTAGCTGGAGCTTTATTCAATGATCGCTTATCCCATAAAAGAAAAGAAGTCAAGCAAGCAGTAAAACCACTTTGTAGTTCATTAGTATCTTGGCCTCACCCACACCCTATAAATAACAAAAACAAAGAGGATGCCCCCATTTAGTAGCCAAGTGTGAGAATCACAATGTAAATGGAGCATCTAGGTAATCAGGAAGAAGTAAGACTGATGAACAGATAACTGAGAAAGAAATTGGATAAGAGTATCTCCACTTTGCTCAATGTCCTGCAGGGCAGTAAGCCTGGAAGACCGTGCTGGCAGGAGAGGAGCATGAACCTTACATTTTTTTCAAGAGCAAGTGACTATGGGAGATTCAGAAAAGATGAAAAAATCAGGCAAAGTAAATATTTTGTCTGATGACCTACCCTTGTCAGAACCTCTAATATGTCAGTGCATTTTCAGGTTGTGGAATTATAATTTGATTTGGGGAGTGTAACAGTTCAGCATTCTGATTTTATGTGCATCTTTCTCTAGGTTTTTCTCTTACTTCGTCCCTCTTGATTTCTTTACCTCTTTCCACTCTCTCTCTCTCTCACTCTCTTTTGCTAATAACTTTTTCTCTTCTTACAAAACTCTCCTCTAACTTTTCTCTCTAGCTTCATCCCCCTCCTTCCTCCTCTTTTCCTACCATGATGTAATTGCTCTGGGGAAAAGCTTCATCTACAATAGAAAGATTAACCAGGAGGTGTCCCACTAATAAGGAGTGAAGCTGGAGGCTTATTATTGCCTTGTTTAATTTCTGTTTTAGATGACAAAAACAAGAGCTCACTCAATGGAATTAAATGTCAAGTACATACAAAACAAGTAAGAAAATATATCTTCAAGCCGCGTGTAATGGCATTCACCATAGTAGGAGGTCAGAATATCATGTGCAGTAGTAGGATTTTAGATGGGTTATTTTTAACCCAAATAACAGTTGTCATTGTACCTGTTAACGAAGAAGAGATCAAATTTTTAAACTCCCTAGTGAAATAAGAAGAGTTCTCTTACCTTCCTCAGTGAGAAGTAATGAGAAAGAATGAGCTATAAATGGAGTTTGTCATTTTCACTTTTAAAGCAGGTGTTAGCTCCTTAAAAAAAAAGGCATGACATAGTTGAAGGTAATATTATTCTCAGTATTACAGAGTGAACTTTTCCTTCTTGGTTTTCTAAAGATATTCCACATTTACAAAGAGAATAGGATACACTGAAATTTATATATTTTTTAAAGCTTGATCTTTCACTTCTTGAAAATGATCATGTAAATTGCTTACAAGTAAATAGTCATGTCTTTTTTATTATAAAACATTGCCCTCTTATAAAATATAGTCCAAAGTTGAGTGTTCTGGTTGTTGAGGTTTGAATGGAAAGTAGAAGGATCTCTGGTGTCTCTGAATAAGTCAGCTGACTGCCCAGCTACCAAATGGCCTGCAAGGTCCTATTTTCTTTGGTTGCATTCACCAGTGCCTGATCTGGCCTTGCTTTGCAACCTCACATGCCAGAATTTTGTCAGCACAGGCAGTGTGATCTGTTACCTAGGGGCAAAGACGTGTTGCATTTGGGTCAGGAAATTACAAGACATCTTTCTTTTCTTTTTTCCCAGTTCTAATAAACTTTTTAATAATCAGAACAAACATTCTTTAAATTATTTTAATAGCTCCATTCAGAAATGCTGGTGAATGTGGCTCAGAAATGTGGGCTCATAGAACGCCATATTGCTCCTTGTGGGACTGAGCGCCAGTGACCCCTTCAGAGGCAATAAATTATGGATAGATAATACGATGTCCTCAATCTTGGGGACAAATGGCATGTATCTCAAATGAGAATTTGATGATAACTGATTGTGAGTCTCTAGGTGATTAACTTGTTTCAGCAGAGTGCCTAACGCCTGACTGATTTCACTCTGATCCAAAAAGAAGAATGAATCATGTCATTAGACTGCTCTTGAGAAAATAATATTTCGATTATTTATTTATTGTTATTGGGATGATGGTACCACCAACCATTCATAATCTCCAGTTGTGCAAAGGAGCTCAATTTTCTCATTAATCCTCCTCCTCTTTCCTACATCCTGAAAGCCCTTCTTAGTCACTGCAGTATGCGGGGACCCAGACTCCGGGGACATTTCAGTTCAGAGTGCCTGCTGGGTGGACATGTTTTCTCATGTCTAATAATTGTAAAGTCAGAATAAAAAGCACAATTATACCTTCAGAAGCATGCTCTCTACTGCTCAAATGCATGTCACATGTACTTCTTTGTCCCAAGACAAAAACAGCAACCCGAATAATAAAAAACAAAAAATAGAGAACTAACACTAAAATAACAAGCTTGCAAACTGCCAAGGAGCTTGTTATAGTGAAAAACAAAATCCTGATTCAAAGCATCTCTTTTTCTTTTATGTTTATGGTTTGATCCTAGTTTTGTTGGTCAGCAAGTACCAGCGTTTGTATTTATTGATTCTTTTATGTTTTTGTTAGTTAAAAAAAAAGACCGATAGTGTACGTGTAAAATAGATTGTGATGAATTATCTAGGGACATATATAGCCAAAGGGGTACTGAATTTGATTGTTATGTACTTCAGTCTAGTGAATTCACTTTTTATGTTTTCTGTGAAGTCTGTCATTTCTCTTATTTTTGTACATTTTCATTAGCAAAACAAAATCCTTTTATCTTATAAATGAAAAAAATAATTTTTAAAAGAAGTCATTGTAAATTTCCAAAATAAACTTTGACAGTAAAAATGACAAACGTTCTTTGAAATGCACATTGTTTTTATAAAATTAGAATTTTTTTCTCTTACTTACTAAAGCATTAGGATGGAGTGGGAAGAATATTGGACAAAGAATCGGGGAACCTGAACTGTAGTGTTGTTTCATCATTTGTAAAATGAGGGGGTGATGAGATGCAGTGATATTTCAGGTCCCCTCTAACTAAATGATCTGTGAACTTGAGCACTAGATAAGCTTCCTGTGGAACCTAAGCATGTGATGAATAGGTTCAGAGAGGGGTTAATAAATTCAGGTTTTCAATGGTCTTTGAAGATTGCTGCTGTTTCCCTTTAAATGTCTTTTAATCATATTGTTCATGGCAGAATATATTTCGAGGTGGGCAATTCATATGATGTGCCATGGTATTTGTTAAATTTTTATGTTCTGTTTTTCATAATGGGAAATAGAAAAAAAGGGGGGAAATGTTTCTTAGAGAAACATTCGGTATTACTTTTACTGTTAGGCAGAGAAGCAATTTATTTCCAATCCTTAGCCTGGGAGGTCACATTCCTTTTAAAATTGAAAGACAAAAGTCTGTTTAACTGGGATTATTGAAAACATCCTTCTTCCCACAAATCTCGAAAGAGTATGTTACCTAGTTTTATTTTCCTGAGAGAATGAGAAAGTAGGAAAAATTCAGTTGTGAGGCCACGGGTTTAAATGCGAGCAACAAACGTCAGCATTTTGTTTCTGGTTGTGTTTTTTTTTTGCTCTGAGCCTAAAGAAAATTGAATCACTCATCATCCAGCAAAGTAATCCCTAGTTCTTAGGAACTCAAAGAACTTTTCTGAAAAGGAAGAGTAGAATTTCAGACCATTCAGATGGTCTTCACAGAGACCACCATCCTTTGGTGTTGAATATCTAATTCTACACAACCCAGTTAAATTGTTACACAGAGATTAGATGCATTCTGAGAAAGTGAGAAGGATAGGACTGACAGAGCACTTGCGCATTTAAGTATTGTTTCAAATTCTGGGGTGAGCCAGGAATTACTTTTCTTGGAATTTAGATGTTTATTTACATCTGTAGGTTTTTAACATTAACCTTTTTTTTTTTTTGACATGGATCATTGTTTTCTTCTGGGAAGCCATGACCGCCAGTTTGCTGTCTGTATCATCTTGTCTGGTCTCCATTGGGATCATTGTGTTCATTATGAACACATGATTTATCTTTCCCTTTATGATAATGGCATTCCTATGTGTAGGTATACAATGCTTAACTTTAATGACAGAAAAAATATTGGGGGGAAGCTCACTTTGATGGGCAGCACAGGTTGGTTAGGAACATGTATAGACATAAACCCCAGTGCCAATAATCATGGAAGAGTAAATGGAGACAGGCTTGGATTGATAACACACTGAGGGGTCATGATGGTGGTTAGAGTTTTCCAGACCAGACCAAAAGCAATCTGATTGCTCCCCAGGCATCCATTATTAGACCTTTTCTCTTTGTACTTTGTATACCCTCCCCTTTCCCCCAACCAGATCTTAACCTATCATGTTGGTCCCAATCTCCTTTCAAGGAAGTTGTGAAAGTTTGGCTGGTCATCTCCAATTGTCAGCAGAACCAGAAAGCAGGCAGTTTCCAAGTCCTGTAAATATGTAGAGTCATGTTGAATAATATTAATATTGTAGGTGCCAGTCACATATGGCTGTGGAACACTTGAAATGGCTTTTCCACTTTGCTCCATCTCCCCCCTCATTTCAAAGCATTATTGTGTATCTTACTTGGCTTACATCTGTAGCTCCAGTCTTTTCCACCTCTAATCCATTATTTGCTATAGTATTAATAATTTTCCTAAAAGTTATATTTGCATCATGACCTTGGAAACAAGGGGAATTTGAATCCCAGTTCTGCAATTTACTAAATGAGGATAAAAAATAGAGGGGGAGAGGGTTTTATAGGAATTAATTGAGGCATTGTTTGTGGAGCTCCTATCAGTACCTGTTGCTTGGCAAATGGTGCGTGAAGCCGTCCATGAACTGGTCCCTGCTTTCTAGCCCCATCCTTTGTGGTCCTTCTACATGTACAGTATGATTCCAGCCACACTGACCCACTGAACTAAAAGTTCAGCTTGTGTGTCATGATTTCTGTGTTTCCTGTGCCCTATCACATACTAACCTCTTTTCCTTGTTTGAATAACTCCTATTTCTGATTCAAGACTGGTTCTGGGGCCCCCTCCTTTGGAAGTTTTTCCTTACTTCCCAGTCTGGATTAGGTACCATCACAACCAGTATATACTTGTGTTATAAGGAATAAGGAGCAATGAAAAGCGTCATGAGTGTTGGAGTTAGCAAGTTCTAGGTCCAAATTGCCAACTGTAGGCTAAGTTCCAGGGGTGTGGAACCTGCCGCCTTGGAGCCACATGTGGCCTTCTGGATCCTTGAGTACGGCCTTTTGACCGAATCCAAATTTTGCAGAACAAATCCTTTTAATTTGGCCGAGGGGCCACATTCGAGGATCCAGAGGGCCACGTGTGGTCTTGAGGCTGCAGGTTCCACACCCCTGTGGGATCTGGCACATAATGGAATCCAATAAGTAGCTATCACTGCATTGACATCCTCTATTGTAATTGTTTGTTTACTTCTTCTCTTCTTTTCCATTTGAAGTGTAAGCTCCAAAGAAGAAAATGACAGTGTTTTATTGGTCTTTGTACCACTAAAGTTTAGCACAGGGCCTGAAAATTCTCAACATAAGTTTACTAAATACAAGAATGAATTAATAAATGATGAGTGAATAAATGGCACCATGGGCAGCTAAGAGAGGGTTGGATTTGACCACCTAGAGGGATGGGCATTCAGGGTAAATTAAAATAAATTATGTTGACAAACCCAGACTGTGAGAAATTCGAGCAAAGGACATTTAAAAGACCTTGGCAGGAATCTGACAGATTTGTCCCATCAGTCCTTGGTGAAGCCATTGTTTTTCCAAATAGCAGCAACCCCTGTGAATAATATTTGATAATTATAAATCTTTTAGTTTCTTCAATAGGGTACCAATGTATTTTTAAATTTTATTTTAAATTTTTGGATATGGAAAGCACAATGAAGAAGAGAAAGGTCTGGAGGAGTTGTTGAGTCAAATAGGAAGACTAGCTGTATATGTTTGCTCTTTTCTTGTGTTTATTATTTATTTAACATTTGTTATTCCACAAAATAGAAGTGATTATCCAAACACATCAAATATCTGTTGTCTATTCAGTGGTTCTCTAATTCCAGATGGTAGGCTATCACCTTTAAATGATATACAGTTATCTAGGTTCTACCTGAATTCTGTTTACTGAAAACTATGGAAAAGGGGCCTGTAATATATACATCATATATACATTTTTTGATATATGGTTGATTTGGAAACTGCTGATCAATATTTATAGATAGAATGATTGCTATAGAAATTTAAAAAGCAGGCCCCAAATTTCACATCAGCAGTGATACTTTTAGTTTAGAGTCACCGAGGCAATAGCAGAGAGCCATTGTGAGATTTGTACATTCCTTCCTTTCTTTCTTTGTCAAAGTTGATGTTTCTCTCAAGCCATTTCATAATGACTTGGAAGCCAAATAATCTTCTTCTATCACTAACGAAGCCCACTATAATTTTTGTGCTACTTCTCTGTACTTTTATTACAATCATAATCAGTTTAAAGAATTATTAATAGAAAAACAGTAGTAAGTTGCTCATGTAATAATAGATTCTCTGTGAGGGGAAAGAAACCTAATATTCCAGTTCTGGAGTAGATGAAAGTGGTAGCAATCCATGATTAATAATAATAATAATAATAGCTAACACATCATGCTTACTGTATACCAGGCACTATTCTAAGTTCTTTAGACCTCAGACCTTAAAAATAGTTGTATTTATGAAGTTGTCTTATATTCATTTATTCATTTAACAAATATTTATGAAATACAACATGCCATAAAAGAACATGCCATAAATGGTGAACAAGAGACAGGTTTGTTGTCCTTATGAAGCTACTACCATGTCTCTCCTCTAACGTCAAGGACGTTTTGTTATAATCTTGCTTCACAGTAATCAAGAGAAGGGTTAAATCTCCCACTAAGATTTGTGATGCTGTGAGATACTAACATTTCAAATTCCATATCAAAAATTCTTTTTGGTTTCTTCTATTAAAAAAATTAAAGTTCCTTGGCATTGTTGATCTCCTCATGTGGAAACATGGCTCAAAAGATTAGAATAATACCAATCATTTACTCCATGCATTAACCATAGGAAGTACTTACATTTATTTGCCAAGTTTTCACTTATTGTGCTTCTGCCTCTTGGCTTTATGGGCTCCTTTCACACTTTTGTTGTCTTCCTACTTGGATGGGAGTTCCTACTCCTTCTCTCTGAAATTAACAAACAGCTGAAAGAGCATAATACAATAATCTCTGAAACAAAGGGCATAGTGCCCTTTCCACAATGTTTGGCACCTGGAATGTGAAAGTCTTTGAAAACGTTCTTTCTGCATGAAATACAGCCCTCATGTGGTTTGAAGTTCAGACAGGGGAAACATAGTTCTTTCTTTCTACATGTTAGGCATGTAATGATTGTAGGTTGAAATGTCACAATGCAGAGCACTGTAAATGTAACTGTAAATATACAAGGTCAAATCCAGAACATGCATATCTTCTAGATAAAGACATGTAAATGTATTTTTTAGATCCTGTCCTAAGGTTTTACTGACTTCATTTTATAGTAATAAAGATAGCAGCTTTACATTATTTGCAAGGTTAACATAGTAACTCTATGTCCAAAATTTGCTTGAATTAGAATTTATATATATTTCATACTAATATATAGATTAAATGTAGTCCTTTGTTTGCTATTAGCATTATTTATTATTTAGAGATACATTTAATGGTTTTTAAAGATAATCCTATTTTTCTCACTGAGCAAATTAGGCAGATTATCACTTTTTTGTCTATAACATGAGCAGATAATAGCATGTGGTTAAAAGTTTGAACAAATTTGCAAATCACTAAAAAAGGACTTGCCTTCTTTGGTGGAAAGAATGAATAGTTTTCTTATTTATTGCATTATGCTAATATCAAATCATACGTTTCATTGAAGTTTTTTACTTTATTATCATATAATTAGACTTTTAAAAGTATTTGATTATTTTTTCTTTTTTTATTTCAAAATATTATGGGGTACAAATGTTTTTGGTTACATGTATCAATTTTGTTATCCTCGAGTTTGGGTTATAAGTGTGCCCATCACCCAGGTAGTGTTCATTGTGTCCGTTAGCTAGATTTTCGCCCATCTCCTCCCCTCCCCTCCCCCACTTGATTTCCACTGAGTTTTACTTCTCTCTGTGCACATGTGTGCTCATCTTTTAGCTCCAATTTAATAACAAGTACATGTAGCTTTTGTTTTTCCATTCTTTAGATACTTCACTTAGGATAATGTCTTATTTCGTTATTTTTAGCATGGTGGAATGTATACGTACAAATTTTTTTGAGGACACTTATTTTAAACATTTACACTGACCATAGCTCAAAAGAAAAAGGTTTAAAATTTGTTAAACATCTTTTCATTTCAGAGATATAGGTTTTTAGTGCATTACGTTAAGTGGATATTACTTTGCTTATTTTTAATACCTGCAGACATCCTTGTATCAGTCATACATACATGTAATTATTGATAATAGTACTGTCTTGCATAATTAACTGCCTAGTACAAGATTGGTTCTGTATTCTGTGTTTTACATACAGCCTCTCATTTCATCTTCACAATAATTATGTGAGATGTAGGTCAATACCGTTATCCTCAATTTATAGGTGAGGAAACTGAAACTTTGGGAGGTTAAGTAACTTGCCCACCACAGTGAGTAACTGAAAGAACTGGGATTTATATTTAAATCTTTCTGGTTTCAGGTCTTTTTAACCCTGCCATAATATAAAGTACCATTACCTTCCTCAGAATGGTGATTTGAACTGAATGACAATAACTATTACATCTTTTCTTACCTGAGCCATGAACCACCTTGTGCTGCTTAGTTCTCAGACTGGGACTGTGCCCTCTGTTCCCGCAGGGTTGAGTGTAACAACTGTGAGACCGGAGAACAGTGTGGTGCAATTATGCATGGCAATGCTGTCACCTTCTGCGAGCCATATGGTCCACGAGAACTGGTAAATACATGCTATTTATGTACATTATTCCATTCTAGTGTTTACTGAGCTTTTTGCCTGCAGAACTTTCTCTTATACTCTTATAGTTCAGATGAAAATTTGAAGTACTGTTTATATTATGAGGTTATTTCATGGTCTGTTTTCAAAGGTAAAAATAAATGATTCAGTAATAAACTTGGCAGCATCAATGGGTCTCATTAAACATGGGTGCATCACTATTATTTGATGGCTTTATAAAAATATGGGTATTTTATATAATGCCTATAATAAATAATTTTTTACTTTCTAAGATCTTGAATAAAGCCATGCTCTTCAAATGGTCCTTATTTTCTCTTTCCAAGTAAAAAAATGTTAGGTGTTAAATTTTATCACATTACTTTTAAATTTTGGTTCCTGACAATAGTGGAACTTTGATGGATTTTTTTTTTAAGTGAAGGAGCACTCTGAATAAACCAGTTCTAAAAAATTTTGGTTCATGCCAAATTACTTAGGAGCATGTTATTTTCCTTTCATTTAGACCAATTATTAGCCTTTGCTTACCAAATCACATGTAAAATTTTCGTTTTACATGAGCATTCTAAATTGAAAGCAATGAAACCACTAGCCACCAACATGTGGCTAATGAGCCTTTTGTTGTTACTTGGTACTTCTTTCTGGCATGAAGACTACATTTATTTTCTCCTCTTGAAAAAGGATATAAATATCCTGGCTCAAATCCTTTGCTCTTAATGCTCTTCTTATAACATCTCTTATGCTTTGTTTTTCTGCTTTTCAATTTGGACTTCGATGCTATTTCTCCTTTTTTCTTCCACATTTTCCTTTTCAGGGGGCTTTTAGAAACAGGTTGTATTTTTCACCCCTGTGTCACACATTGTATTTCAAAATCATTAACTTTAAAAGTTACCGAAAGAGGCCGGGCGCGGTGGCTCACGCCTGTAATCCTAGCACTCTGGGAAGCCAAGGCGGGCTGATCGTTTGAGCTCAGGAGTTCGAGACCAGCCTGAGCAAGAGTGAGACCCCGTCTCTACTAAAACCTAGAAAGAAATTAATTGCCCAACTAAAAATATATAGAAAAAATTAGCCGGGCATGGTGGCACATGCCTGTAGTCCCAGCTACTTGGGAGGCTGAGGCAGAAGGATCGCTTGAGCCCAAGAGTTTGAGGTTGCTGTGAGCCAGGCTGACCCCACAGCACTCTAGCCCAGGCAACAGAGTGAGACTGTGTCTCAAAAAAAAAAAAAGTTGCCAAAAGAGTGGCTTCCAAAGTAAAGGGAGAAAAAAGTCTAGGTAGGCAATTAAAAGAAGATTTAGTTATCAAAATGTGAAAGCCAATTAATTTTTGTAACATGGTTCTTACTTTATGCTGCTTGAATACCCCTTTCATGGCAATAGATACATTTAATTTATTAAAGATACAAGCTTCAGAACATTGATGAATTGAGGGGATTTTGGTTGAAATTAGAACACAAACAGAATTAATTGGATGCAAATTAAAATAATAGGTGCTCATAATTCAAGTCTCATGAAGTGTTATAATACTCTTGCAGACAAGTGTGACTCTGGTAGTAAAGTTTTTCTTGAAAAAATAGGTTTGCTAGTACATTTTAAATAATGTACCATGACTGAATTAATTATCTATAAACCTTAAAACAAAATTAAATTTTTACCGTAGTTAATTGAGCTCAGAATAAATGCCTATTTTAGAAGGTACCCCCATTCAGTAATATTGCTAGAAATGCTTGACAAATTCTTTTTGTTTCTACTGGTTAATAGGAAATAAAAGTGTCTAAGAATATAATGCCAAAATTTACATTTCCATAGCATAAAACTGAAATATCTAGTTTATTTGATCCCATGTACATTTAATCTTCATTGTTTTGCAAAATCCTAGTTTATTTAGCATTAGAGTTGATATATCTGGTGGGCTAAGTTTGAATTGTATTATGTAATTAATGTGAGACTAGCTTTTCAGCTAAAAAGGAAAATATTCAAAATTATTTTCATCTGAGAAATAAAAAAGTGTACAGTTTTATATTTCCCTCACAAGTATTTCCCTAAGATGAGTTCGTATGATAGATCCAAAAGGAATAGAATGAGATATATTGAGAGTGATAGGATGATGGCCACATTTTACACTAGCAACTCCTAGTTTCAATAATTTTTATACTATGTTAATGTCTCAGAGCAAAAATATATATTGTACCCGAGTTGTATTTACAGAAGAGAGATCAATCAAATGAAGAGTGTGGAATTCAGTTGTCAGTTAACATTATGTTTACTAAAATCCAGACATTAGCATGATACTTCAAAACTGAACCAGTCAAAATTGTTGTGCATGAGAACTGAGGAAAGTTATCAGCCCCAAAGATCACTTTTTTAACAATATGCCTACTTATTTTTCATAAATCCAATTCTTAACTAAAGTTGTGAGACGAAGAACCGCAGACAAAGAACCTTAGTAAGCTAAGACTTTATCTTTTAAAATGCACAAAAGAGTATCTCTATTTTGTGAATTTAAACAGCCATTTCATTTCAGTAGAAGTCAAAGTCAGGAAGAGGTGGCATGTGTTGGGACCTGAACATACCACAAGTCTGTATTTCTGCTACTACTGTGCTATGCAGCCCTCACGCATTTTATTTAAACCGGTGACGTCTGTATTTCAAGTGGTGACACTGAACTTTATTCATTTTGCTACTGTAAAATGAAGGTAAAGAGGAATTCATTTACCCACTTTTTTAAGGGAAAATGTGCTCTCAGAGTTTAAAATGAAATGAGTTAGGTTACCCTCCACTTTTTAAAATAAATTATTTACTAAATTATTTTCCCATATTTGGAAATTTCATTTTAATTACAAGGATGAGTTTGGGCTAAAATAGTATGAAACCCAATAAAAATTTGCAGGGAAGAGGTGCAGAATGAACAGCTCCACCTACATTGAATTCTTCAGATTTTCTTTAGTTTGGAGTGTATTTGATAATTTAAGAGCACTGAGATTTGGTAGGAAAAAAGTATATCAGACATTCATAACTGATATATTATTTATCAAAAGCTCTTTAAGAGGCCCTTTTGTTTTTAGAATGTCAGATATAAAAGCTTAATAGCTTTATAGACTAAAATTACATATTTGAACTCAAGATTAATAGTTTGTAATACCTAATTATAAATATAGGTGAATAGATTTTAAAGGCTCTCGCTCTCTCTCTCTTTTCTCTCTCTCTCTTTTCTCTCTCTCCATCTTTTCTGGTCTTTCTCATAGCTGACTATTTTACTAATAAAATAAATGGGTAAAGGTAAAAAAAAATGAGCATCAACCATTTTACCAGTCCTTAGGCCCCTAGCAAAAAAAAAAAAAAAAATGTAGAATCAATGACTAATCAAAGTCTAGGTTTACCCTCAGTTAGCACATATAATTTGAAATTTGGCAATATTTCATGCAACTTGCTGTCACTAGGAAAGGTCATCGCTGATCACAGAGGTTATATAAGCATCATTTAGTATATTACACTACCAGGGTAAATATCTAAGATTCTTCAGTATATTTAATGCACTGGCAGTAACCATAACCATGGTGCTTTTAACTTACAAAATACTATTGTTTTAAATAACCTATATCCAGAAGTGTTTCATAATTCACCTGGGAATCTATTCAGTTACGTAAAATCAGAGGGGAAAAGAATGTTCGTTCAATTTATGTGTGAATTTTAAAAAACTTCTCTATTGGTGTTGTGCCTCTTTGGATTCTAAGATCGAATTATCCAAGTGGAAACCCATGAGGACAAATAAAAGCTCTGAAGAAAACAGATTTCTTTTAAAGGGAATTTTATTGGTGTATTTTTGTCTGAGGACTCTGGTGGGGGGAAGGGAATGGGGAACAGAGTTATGGGCATGGTGGACCAGTTGTCTTTTAGATCATAATCAGTAATCGGGGATTCAAATTAAATATACAAGAGAATTTCCCACATCACTCTGACACCAGCGATTTTTGCTTTTTTAAAATAAATTAGAAGCGGACACTGATACTTTTTGCTGGACATTTTATAAAATGTCTTTCTTGTCCTTCCCGCTATTACCTTTCTTGCTTCCTCATTGAATTTGAAAGCCATGTAGTTAAAGCACATGTTCAGTCATCTTTCCAAATCATGATGTGGATCTTTTGATATTCACACACATCCCATTTTTTTTTTTTTTTTTTTGATATTGACATCTCACCTGAATTCTGGCAGAGCAAGAGGCTCACTCCCTCATTCCCTAAGGCTAGTCATGAGCTGTCTAGCACTTGACCTTTCTGCAGCTATGGACTCTATCACATGGGGCCTGCAAAGTGTAGGGATATGTCTAAAGATGTTATTAAGACCTATGAGAAGCAAAAGTAGAATAGCCCACTTCTGCCACAGTGGAAACAGAGTTACACACTTCCTATTTTATAGAGTGGAGTCACGTGAAGCATCCCATACTTTAGCAGACAGAGTTCAGGAACCCAACAAGATGAGAATCTTAATTCTCAACTCATTTGAGCTCCTATGGGTCAAAGCTTCTGCTCCAAAGAATAAATAAATAAAATTTTAAGAATAAATAAGGTACCATTCTCTTTCAAAAGGAGGAAGATGTGTTTAAACATGCTTCTTCATGAAACTAAGATAAGTGGAACAGTGTTGGAAGGATATTTCTATGTCCATAATTCTATTTTTTCTTTTTTGGTGGGGGAGGGAGATATTAAGAAATAATCCACAGATTCTGCATTCATTCATTTGAAGTACACAATTCAGGATTTTTGGTTTATTCGCCAAGTTATGTAACCATTGTTATAGCCAATTTTAGACCATTTTATCACACCGCCCTCAAAGAAATCCTGTACCCTTTAGATGTTGTAGCTCTATTTGCTTTTCAAAATAATCTTACTCTATTCATTCACTTTTAATTTGCCTCCCAGTTTTGTTTGGTAGCTTTTTCATGACATTCCCTTTGGGTCCTGGATCTGTTGATGTGGTAGGATGGAGGGGAGGTGGTGGAGAGGACATACGTTAAATGCCTTCACAAGATGACCTTCCACTGAAAGCAGTTTTCAACAGGACCCCGAGAAATTTACTATCCGTGCCTAAGTCAACATCTCACCGCTTTGTTCCTCATAGAGGAACAGGAAACATTAATATATCTGTGTTCAGATACATTGATAAAAATGAACTAACAACTGGATAAATACAGCCTCTGTTAATGTAGGCTTTCTTTCCTCTTTTTTCTCGTCCTCTCTTTCTATCTTGTCTGATTTTTGTATGTGTTTTTGTTCTAGATTACCACAGGCCTTAATACAACAACAGCCTCTGTCCTCCAATTTTCCATTGGTAAGTGTTTTTAGCAATTATAGCAATTTAACTTGGAAATGTTTGTTTTAATCATAGTGTACAATCAGAATTATAATGCCAAATGCTTTTAAATTTAAGAAGAGTAAGTCTTAACTTTGCAGTAAATAAAACATTTTTAAAGTGAAATATTTTTAAAAGCTACATTCTGTTCTCACTTCTCTACAGCAGTGAGTGGTATTAAAAATGCTACAGATAATCCAAAACATCTTAAAACGATTTACATATGGATTTTGAATGCATTGAGTTATTCTATTACAGCGGAATTATCTTACTAGTTATGTTTTTCTCAGATTAAGATTGAAATCAATTTCCTGAGCTCTGAGACCAACTGGTAGTGAGAGAGATAATTATTGGTGGCTAAAAGAAACCAATGAAGGCTTCATGTTTGATGTAAATAATCTATGTTTAATTCAGGCTCAGACAATGAAAAAATGACTGTATCTAGCACTATTTCTCTTAAGTGTTTTTGTGTTAGAGCCAAAAGTCCCTACCCAAAGCATTCAATATAATAAGGTCCCTTTTGATTAAGTGTTTGCAGTTTCGCTGTCTATTCTATTACTTTTCATCTTAATTTTCAAAGGTATATATTTACAAATAACTTGTAAAAATTCATAAACGAAATGTTTTGGGAAGAAAGATTCTATCTTCTAGATGGGGTCCAGCTTTATTGATACTGGTCATATAACAGGGAAACCTCGTTCTAGCCTCTCCCTATGGCATGAGAGTTGCTGGCGTCTGGCACCCGTGCCCGGGACAGCATCTACCAGCCTCCTCCACCTCTTAGGAGATCGACCATTAGCAATAGGACTGTGTCCCTCAGTAGCCTTCTGTTCTAAATTGCAAATCAACATTCTATAGCAAGGAGCCCACTGTGTTTGGTTGTGCTGAAGAGCAGTTTTCTTCAAGTCATACTTTTGTCACTTTTTCATCAGTGTGCGTCGTTCCAGTCTGTGTAGGAGGAATTATGTGAAATCATGCAATTATATTTTGGGTTATTTTCTTCTCAAATTCACAGTATTACCTACAACAGTGTACAGACAATTCCTAAGTCCATATGTGGTCATAAGAAGTGTTAGCAAAAACAAAAAGAATGGGTTTTTTAATGAGTTTTCTTTGATTTATTAGCAAGTGTATCGTAACTTTTATATAATGAGTGTGTAATGCTTTTATAATCAGGAAAAAAATAAAGTTCCTTTTCTTAAAGTTGTAGTTCTAAAGAAACAAATTTTTAAAATTGTAGTATGACAGGTAACTTGGAGGCTCTATATATTATGTTATTAAAATGTAAAAATAAGCTGAATTATCAGTATAAGCTGATTTATCAGTATTCTGAGTGTTTATTCTTGCTTTTTGTTAGAGCTTTGGTCATTAATTTCAGATATTATCTTTAAGCAATTAAGGAACATGAGATAATCCACTTTAAAATATATGTGTCCCAATACTACTTAATATTTGTGCTTCATTCAAAGGAGGAGAGATCCAGCACCAATTAAATTGTCCTTCATTAAAGGGGAAAAAATTCTTTTTGTGAATAGGAAGAGTGTACTGCTAATCTGGCAGAGATTCTCTATTTCCTTGCCCTTCAGTTGCACCAATTACAATACCAGTTGCAATAGAGCTGATCAAAAAGGACCAAGAAGATGAGTTAATCAGAGAATGTAGGGTTTAGTGCCCGAGACTCAAAACTCAGAACAAGTATCAGGCCTAGAGTCTTGGAACTAGACCACATAACATGACTTAGCAAGAGCCCTTGATTCCCCGTAAACCAGAGGGCTGCAACCCCCAGGCCAGTCTGTGATAAAGCATGGATTTGAGTCCTGGGTCAGAAGATTGGAAGAGTAACAGAACTGGGGAGTTAGAAAGATCAGATAGATGATAGATAGATAGATGATTCATAGATAGATTATAGATAGATAGCTAGGAGGGAAGAAAAGAGGAGGAGGAGGGAGGAAGAGAAGGAGAGATCTCAAGGATATAACTAAAAAATACTTTTAGAAATATTTTTGGCTGACAGTTTTAGAATCAAAAGTGAAATTTTTAACATTCCACTAGGAATGAAACAACATATTTAGTAAAAGAAATTATAATTTATTGTTTAGAAACCTGATTGGGGAATTTACTTACTGCATTTTGAGAGTAAAACTTTGGAGGGTGACAGAGAAACAATATAGTAGCAAATCATTTGTTTTATGGTGCATGGTGTTGCATGGTGAATATGGTATAGTGGGCAGAACTTTCCAGAAATGATTCTGTGCCTCTCATTATCATTTGTTTATATGTATGTTTATGAGATATGAGGGTGAAACATCAATCTGTTTCCATGGATGGTGTGAAGGCCAGACTGAGGCACATACAAATTGTAGAGATGTCATTATTATATGTAGTCATCCTGGCTTTACAAGCCCATAATAACTGCATACCAAAATAGTATGTGCAATTTAATAGTCATCTCATCTCTACTCAGCTCAAAAATTATATAGATTGTGTTATAAATAAACTATAAGTTGACATTTCAACATTTATGTTTCTTTGTGTATTATAGAATTCTCCAAATCTATGCTAATATTGTGGTTAAATATGGACAGTTTTAGTGTCACTCCTTAGGAAGTCCTTTAGGATGTAAAATGTTCATTGGGTAGCACAATGATTCAGGTAGTTTTCCATCATTATTTATGGCCTCAGTGGTAAATTATGTTCATAATTAGGCATATATAACCACAGTTGGGGAAGTTATTATGTTGTTATTTTCATATTGCTCTTGTGAACATTTTCAGTTACATGACAGATATTATCCAAGAGTCCCAAGTACCTTATATAGAAATTGCTTGAATTACTAGGGGTATCTCAAACAAACTCTATCATGCCAATGTTTATCAGCAGTGCTCTCCCATATATATATGGTTATATGTATATAAATAATATATACATTATATACACATATATAATGTATGTATATATAAACATGTACGTGTAATTATATATAATGAGTAGATGTACATATCTTTGGCTATCTTAGCCAAATGATTTTTAAAGTTAAAGCATCCTGAAAATGCAGTTCTGCAAGCAGGATATCAACAGCTAAATCATCTTGAAAAGTATCCTAAAATATTTATAGAAGAACTTTTCATTTTTTCATTCCAATGAAAGATCTCGTATCCATTTCTGTGCCGAGGCATCGATTTGCTACAATCCTCACTTGATTCATTAGATTCAACTTGTGGAATTTACGGTTGCAGCCTTACGGGTATTTACCCATTTCCTTTAGATTTCCTCTGGGATAGGAAGAAAAATTTGAAATGATGCCCTTGTAAACCATTATCTTACAGATACCTCCAAACTCTGTTTTCCCAGGCAGGGTTGCGGGTCCAAAGGAAATGCTGGTAGTATTTTGTAACCATCATCCGTTTAACAAAATTTCACTGAACAGTTGCTGTGTGTCCAGCTTTGTCTTGAGCTAACTTTAATATGGAGACAAAAGAGTGAGAAGGCAGAACATTTTTACAGCACTTAATGGTATAGCAGAGGGCACCAGATACATACTGAATATGAAACCTCTAGAAAGTGCCAGATAGTCACAGACAGGGGTGGATTTGCATTTAGGTGCCCATGGTGGCAGGGCCTGACAAGGTCCTTCAGGGAGGCTTCTTAGAAAGGAGAATCCCTGAAAGCCAATAAGGTGAGTCACTTGGAAGGACAGAGAAAATTTCTGGGTAAGGAGATGGAGTAAACACAAGCAAGGTATTGTGGCAGAGGAGTCACCAGGGCCCTCACAGAGCAGGAGGACTGGCCCAGGTGGCTATGAGCAATGTCAGATAAAATCGTGTCTATCTGAAGAGCTGATCTATATCAGCTTGGGGTTTTAACTTATTTAATAGGGGATTAAATGAAGGATTTTAACTCATTTGACTTATTTAAATTGAAATAATTTTATTTATTTGGCTTATTTAATAAAGGTTTGCAAAAGAGTATCTCTTGAGCAATAAAGAAATATAATGAAATTCTTAAGAAAAATTATTGGTGGTTGTGTTAAGCGTAGGCTTGATATAAACCTGCATTGAGTCACTCTACAAGAATTTACCAAGTAATATGTTTGTTCAGTGTAGCCCAGCTCTTTCTTTAGATTAATAGGATTATTAGCAAAATGAGGAATAAAGGTAAAGCATTTTTAGAAAGGCTGTGAAGAACAAATAGTTTGGCTTGGGAGGCAAATCTGCCTTGTCCATCATGGCATCCTCAGCCCCTAGCTCAGGGACTCACAGTAAGTAAATGCTGGTAAATATGTCTTGCCCGAGTAACAAGTAGCCATTACAGAGACATCTGTAATAATATGTAACCAAGTGCTACATTGGTGTGATACAGACATTTCATGCCAAGAGGGGATTTAGTGGAGGTGATCTGAGAACTTCAATCAATGGAAAAGATGACCCAGAAAGAAGCTAAGAATCACCAATAAACTATATTTTTAGTGAAGCAAGTAGACAGAAATATATACCCATGTGTTTATTAGTATGTAATTACTGAGCTAACTAAATCTATTATTCATAATTTCTAGGATTAGTACCTTTATTCTTTAGTTTTACTTATGGATATCCTAAAGATTTGGGGTTTCATATTTTTCCTCCTTTTTTGTTTTTATCATTTCAAGATGAAAGTTATTAAATCATAAATGCTTTATATTTATATATTAAAACATGAACACATCCTTAGGCCTATACTCTACATACCATGGAGTCTCTGTGATATATGAGAGCCACTCAGTTTATAGGACTGTATTTTGAAAAATAAAAACTAGAATATTACAAAAGTTAGAGGTACTTGTAGATGAATTGGAATATTACTTTGTAAAAGAAAAGAGACCTGCTATTATTTTATCTTCAATAAATACAAGCAAAAAAGTCACTCATAAGATATATTTCATTCAGTATAAGAGAAGAAGTTTTCCCCTTGAGCCTAATTCATAAACACCTTAATTACACAGCATTTGATTTAGTAGAGAAACTCTCTCTCTCAGCTCTTTTAGAATAGGTAATTCAGGAGGAGGAGAAATTGAGCTCTTCATACCTGGGTGTGAGTTATTGCTCATTTCCTCCATGAACTTCCTGAAATATATTTCAAATTAGATTCTCATTTTTTCAAGAGTAATTCTACCTGGTAAGTGCTTAATACTTTGGGGAATTCGTTATAAAATAATGAAAACCTCTTCTGAATCATGGAAATCTATAAGTATGAGACTAAAAACATCTCTAATGACCTGAGCTCAAAACAAAAATAAATCAAAAACAGACATTTAGAAAATGTTAATAGCAAAATTAAGTTAATACATATGCTTTATAAGGTTAAATACGTGTTTTATTTGAATGTAAGATTCTTGGATATAAAATATATTAAACTAAGACTTCATTAAGACTTCATTTTCAGATCTTCAAAGATCTATATTAACACAAAAAGATGAAATATACATGGAACACTTCTATGTTATGTAAACTTAATTTTAAAAAGTGTAAACTAATTATGATTCAGTGTATCCTGCTTCATCATCCCCAAGTTGACTTATTCCTTTTCAGGGAATGTATATTTAAAGAAACTAGTTTAAATGAACATTATATATATTTCAAATCCACCTTACTCTAAACTCTTAAGTCCTATTTTAAGTAATAAAAGAGAACATTCTGAAATGCTAGAAAATTCTAACAAGCATAAGCTTCTGGCAAAAATTGTTGAGATTAAAAGTGTTTTTGAATTAATGGAACTGACAACTAAATAAACTATTACTTTACGTGAATTAAAATACACAATTTGAAAACAGATACTATACCCTTTCTTTTTTGAAATATTTGTCACTCACCTGATGAGACCTAAAAAATAAATGTCAGTAATTCATTCACAAAAATGTTCTGTTAATATTTATTGGGGCTGCTCTAAAAGAAGGGATACAGCAGTGAACTATGGGATGAGAAGAAATTGATGATTGTTGTAGACCAAATAGTCTCTCTCAAACACCATTCCTCCATGAAAACTCATCCCATCGCCCCAGCCTGATATCTCTGAACCCCCACTTTCTCTGAATTTATTTTATGATACCAACTTCACTCTGCTGTGATTTATACACTGGCCATTTCACTTTCACCCTTTATAGCTTAGATATTCTTTGAGGGCTAAGGAATACACAAGGATCCCTTTCTGTTCTTAGGACAGAATTTTGCTCACAACTAGAACTAAAAAAAACAAATTAACTAAATTGAATTTATAGGTTAGATTAGGATTTAGTGCTGTTCCACGTTGGTGCTCAATACTGTACTATTCTTGACTTCTGAGGCAAGGGAGTATGCTGAATGAAATCCATAGACAATATTAAAATTTAATCTGAGCCTGCAGTTTCTACTTTCTTATCAATTAATCAAGGACTCTTCTGTCCGAGAGAAGATCTTTAGGACGTGTATTACATATATCACAATGTGCCTGCATCCACTGTGGGGAAAGCAGAGCCTGAGACACTGCCCCAGCCTTCTAGAAGTTTATTATCAAATAGGAGGGAGGTGGGGAGAAGCCTGTGTGTAAGAAGAAAATGAATAAGACAGTCCACTTGGGCTGCTAATTCTAGGGTGCAGACCACAGAGGAGAGTGAGAGTGCAGCTTGTTGGAGAATCCAGGAAAGAGGGAGGTCCAGAGGCAGGACGTTATCATTTGGGAGGGAGACTGACTTAGAGCAGAGCTGGTACCACCCCAGAGGGTCCAGAGGGTCAGTGTCACGGTGAAATTTAGGGGATGGCCCCCTGCAGGGAGAACAAGGCAGGGCCTTACTGAGGACTGGAGACCAAGGTCAGAGCCAGACAGCAACAAGGATAGTGACGCTGAGTCTCCAGATTGCCGTGGGTGGAGGAGGCGAGCTGCTTAACACTTGCTGCCCAAGGTGGGGATTAGTCCTCCTAGAAAATGGGCCAGGCGCAAGCACTCAGGCGTGGGTTATGTGGGCCCTGGGGAAAGGAGGACTGCCTGGCAGGGAACCTGGCAAAGCCTGACACATCTTGCATTTCTCTTGCTTGTGTTCCCCACAACATAGGCTCAGCTGAAAGTTCTCTAATGTGGGTTTGGGAGAAAGCTTGCAAAGGATGGGCACCTGGACGTGGTTGGAAGTTGGCATGGCATTCCTAAATTGGGAGAGAATCAATCCCTCTGTCCCTTATGATAGGAGTGGCAATGACAATGGAGAAGTACGAATATTTTGGAAGTGAGGGAATGGGGATGGGACTGGAAGGGAGAAGGCACAGACGGGGAGGAGGACAGCTGTTCATTTTATGTCCTGTGGTCACTGTCCATCTGCCATGAACTGGAATAAGTCTCCTAATGAGGTTTGGGAATTTCAGCCAGGGAAGTGACTAAGGGACAAAATATTAAGTACAATAAATCACATAATGTCACATTTCTCCAGAAAGAAAGGTTAGCAAGTCCAATAGCCTGTTCACAAATAAAGTCGGTCAAAACAGAAATTATTACTAGTAGCCTCATTTTAAAAATAAACAAATACACAGGTGGAGAACAGTTGCTTTTAAAACTTGGTTCTTCTATATTTTATGGACAAAGTCTATCAAGTTTAAAGGAAGCATGTTTTGAGTGCAAGTACGGAATATTTTTGAGAAGTTTATTGATTTTTGTTCTAATTTGAACTCTCTTAATCATTAACACCAGTTTTCAGTCAGTGCTTAAAATGGAAATTTTGCTTCCATGTAGTCTTTCTTCTTACGACACTGTCCTTGAAATATGTTTCGTCAGTTAAAAATATACTAAATTTCCCCGGGGGTATTTTTTGGTGGGTAAAACAGAGTTATAGATATAAACTCTAGATTTCCATATTCAAATAATTGTTTAATTGATAAATCAGGCTGACCAGAGATTTTGGACCTATTCATCTCTTTACATTGACGGTTTCTATCGATTTATCTCAACTTCAGCCATCATATTTTACCGAAATTGAATTCATTTGCTCTTGACAGATTCAAGAGTAATTTGAGGATTTTCTCGTGTGCAGAATGGAACTGTTCTTAATTAAAGTAATATCTGTGGGCTCCATTCTGTCACAATTCCCATCCGTGTCATTCGGGACCGAGAAGCCCCAGGACGCTTCCCGCCTGGGCTGCCACAAAGCATTATCTGATACAGTAACCATTTTTCCCTGCCCTGCTTTTTACTCATGAATCAGACTTCTGCCCCTTTGGCTAAGGCTCCTGGACTTCAACAGGGCATGAGCCACTGTCTCTCTGTGCAGGCACAGGACGGGCAAATCAAGCCTGTGTTTCATGGGAGCCAGAAGCTGCCCTGCATGGTGGGATGTGTACACTCTGTCAGACGTGAGGATGACAACTAAGAGTACCCTACCAGGGCTGAGGGAGACTGATGGCTCAACAGCATTCTCTACGTAGCTATTCCTCATGCAGTTATTTTACCCGTGATCTGAGAATTGCTAAAATAGCACATGTAAGACCAAAGTCTTCTCTTCCAAGATAGATTTTCCCCCCCTTGCCTTGAATCTCCATTTCAAAGTACTCTGTGGATAATTGATGTCCAGTAAGGTAATAAGAGTAATGAAAACAATTTGCTTTGAACATATCAGGCAAGAAGCTAGCTCACTACCAAAGAACAAAGTTAATTAGATTTTTAAAAAATTTTACAGATTCATGGGACAGATTTATATAGATATGTCACTTAATAAAGCAAAATGCCCAGATACATAAAATCTTATAAAGTACAGGTTTTTATTCTAGGAGAAGAATAAAACAACATGAAAACTAAGAAACATATTAAACCAGCCATCCTGGAAATGATAGCATTAAATGCTTAAAACTAGTAGTCATATTTTAGGTAGTGTTCAGGAGTTAGTACTTTTAGACTTGCCATATTATCAACATGTTGCTGTACTTACAGTAAATTATTTTCATGCCGTGGGCCAAGAGAGCTAATGCTTTTAGGATTTTTCTGACAGTAAAGAAGGAAATAAAAAGCTAAGTGTGATATAATCATTGTTCTACATCATGGTTACTGGAAGAATAAACATGAATAGCTGCCTCCAGTGAAATATTTGAACAGAACTTCAAAGAACTATCAAACTATTGATAATCTGGAAAATAAGAGTCTTCTTTGGGGCAGAATTATTTTGAGGAGGAAGAACTGCAAAGTAGCAAATAAGCTTTTACTGTGTTTCTTGATGATTTTGGGTACAGTAAGAATATTTTCTCCCAGTGAATAATGTTGGCCTCAAAAATCACTTATAGCTTTAAAAAAAAAAAAAAAAAAAAAGGAGAGGTAATTGCCAGAACTGGTTATTATACCAGTATCGTCATGTTGGTCATCACCTTTTTCACATTTCAATGTAGAATAAGGCAAGTGTCTTTCTCAAAGGCCCTAGCCTGGAGTAACATGTAATATCTCTTGGGATGACAGTGTCTAGCCTTTTAAAAGCTCCCTAAGAGTTCCCCGTCCATCTCTTTCTCTCTTTCCACTCACTACAACCTTGAGTTAATGGTTCTGTCCTCCATTCATCTATTTGGAAACGATGAAAGGAAATACGTTGATCCTGCCAAGATTTGTTCCGGTCTGTAGCGGAGTGTTCTAGGTAGCCGGATTGTATCCATTCCATAACTTTATGATCTTTCCATATCAAATGCTATTGTTTACATGCAGCTCCTGGAGCCCTGCTTGCCTCTGAGGTCTGAGTTTTGAGTAATGGCAGCGGCGGCACTCCTGCTGCAAGAATCCTGAACAGGTTTCTGTCCAGACAGTCCTCTAGCCTTCAGTATTTATGGGTCCCACTCTGCTATCTAGAGGCATGATTTCTGGCAGTGATTTCCCCATCTATAAATTCTGTGAGATCAATTCTCTCCTCCTTCTGTGGCCCTGTGCTGCATTTGAAAAGGCAGCTCATTTTTAAAGCAGAGCTTTGGGGAAAGAGGCTGCTCCCAGCAACCACTACCAATCCCCAAGAGGACAGTAGCTCCTTCTATTGTGTTATACTCTGATTTACTTTGAAAAGTCCTGGGCTTGGTAGAGAATGGCATAACCAAATAAAATAACTACCCAGGCCTCAAGAGACTAAACACCGATTGATTTTTTTTTCTTCTGTAAAACTAAAAAGAAATAGAGGGGACTCTTGGCGATACAGGCTCACAATCCCTAATCTGTAATTTCATTTTACAAAAACTTGGAAAAAACCACAAATCAACTTTAAAAAAAAATTTATGTGGTGGCAAAGCCTGACATGACCTGAATTCATTTGGCAGTAAGACCTGACTTGAAATGATGTAAAGCTATTTATAATCTTTATTTCTATTACTTATGTGAATTCATGCCTTTCACTGCAGAAATATTAATATGTTTGATCATGGAGTTCTGCCAAGACTTTGCTAGGGATGGTGCATAATACACGGTATATACACATATTACCCTTTTGAAATCTATAAATTAATTAAGTTATTTGAATTCTGGAATTCATCTAACCTCAAAGGATTATGGGCCTGTATGGCTATTATTCAAAGGAAGGAAGCAACTCTTTAATTTAATAGAAGTTACTAATATTTCTAAGTGGCCTTGATGTTAAATCAGGCTATTCTTTAATAGCCAACTACCCAAGAGGGCTGGGAAGAAAGGATGAAGTTTTTTATTTGTGAATCGTGGAAACTTCCTGGATCAAGAGTGTATTTACAATCTCCTCTGTACCTGTATGTTACGGTAAACAGTCTGTTGCACAGTAAACAGGTTTTTGATGTACTTAATATGGATTTCACTTGATTGGCACATAATTGCTACTTGTGCTTGTGCTTGTATATTCTTGAGATTACAAACGCTAACAGGTCTTTAGGATTCTCCCAGCTGGCATGGCACAGAGCACTCCAGTAAGCAAGTCCTGCAAGTTACAGGTCCTCTCCAGCTTCTTTCAATCCCCTAAGGTTCATGAGAGTCAAATTGACTTCATTCAGGTTCATTTCCAACACAGTCAAAAATGAATGGCATGTTTCTTGTGTAAACAGTTACCTGAAAGTCATTTCATCAGTCCTAATCGAGTTGCAATGGGATTCATTTTCTTATATGAATATTTCAATTGAGCTAAACCTGCCTTAAGTAATAGAGAAGAAAAGAATTTCAAAAATCATAAATTCTCTTTCTTTATTGTTGTCCTGATTGATTAAAATACATCCATTGCTTGATTGTGCCATGCTAAACAGAGTAGAAAATGAACTTTGTAGCCTGGATTCCTGCACTCTGGGACCTGTGATTGAAGACATTAGTGAAATGCCGGAGCACACATGCAGTACATGCTCTGTGCAGGGTCCAGGTTTTGCGGGTTCCCCTTTGCAGCTTATAAACCCTTATTTGCATGAGGGTTGAGATCTGAGGAAAAAATTAAAAAGCTACACATTCAAAATTAGGTACAAAAGTGAATATTTATTTAGAATGAGGAAAAAAAATACCACAACAAAATTACAAATTTTTAGAGGCTGACATACCACAAACATCACAAATCAAGAAATATAAGATTTTTAACTGCCTAAAATGCCTTAAAATACTTTTTTCTTACATTTTTTTTTGGCTGTATACTCTTAAATGCCTCTCATATGACAATAATTTTGTAATATTTCCTAGAGAGAAGAGAAAGATAATTCTGCCTCTAGTTTGGTGGATCAGAGTTTGTTTTTTATGTTTAATATTTTACCTTCATAATTCCTTATTGATAATGTCATTTAGATTTTTAGGATCACTATAAAATTGGAGAAATGTCTATCTTATTTATATTTCAGGGCATTTTAACTTTCTTTGTGCAGTGACTAATCTTAACTACTCTTTGAATTGACGTCACTCATTGACCAGTGTCATCGTTGTCCTTGAGTCGTGATGCTGAATGAGTCAGCACAGTGGGCGGTAGGAGTTCCCGGAAGCGCTTTTTATGTTGAGAATGACTAAACTATAAAACAGAAGTGAACTACATAACCATATCACACTAACCCAAAATGAATGTATTTCCGACTCAGCTTCTTCTTAGCTGAATCCAAACAGCAGCCATGGCCACCCCAGCACCACCTGACGTAGGGGGACCTTGATGAGGGTGCAGTGAAAATGGAGACGGGATCGTAACCAGTTGCAAGTGTTATAAACCATGGTCCTGTGGAAGCATTGCCAGAGGTCCTCCCAGGGCCTTGGAAGTGCACATCCAAGTGAGGTCCATGAAGCTTTTAAGCTTCATCAGTATCATGGTGGATCCTTTTCTGTCTATACCAACATTAGAATTGAGCATTACATTTACATATGTTGCATTGATACATATACGTTTCCATTCTGATAATAAACGTATGTCACTTCCCTACTTCTGTCACATCCTCCTGCAGGTTGCTTCAACTTTCCCTTTCAAATTCCAGTTATATCCTATCACCCTCCCTTGATTTAATGTTCTGTTGCTTTTGCCTTGACCTCTATAGGAACCATGGATATTTCTATGTACTGCTGCAGCTAGTGTTCTGATTCCCAATAAGTAATAATCGTTAATGCAAAATAATATTTTCATTCAATATAGGTATTTTAAACCATGGATTTTTTTTTTTTACATTAAGAGTTTTCTATAGCATGTGTATATGATTTCATGACCCATATATACTGATAAACAACTTTTACTGTAGGTATAAGTAGGCACAGGGAAAAGAGCACTGAGTTGGGAGTCAGACCATGTAGTCCTTTCTCTGCCAATTGAATTCTGCACATAACCTTGGGTAAGTGGTGAAGCCTATCTGGACCCCTAGCAACGTGTTTGTAAAGTGTGTTCACCTGCATGATCTCTTAAATGTCTTACCACTGTGTTGCTAAGTCCTAGAAATGAGTGACAAGAATGAAACATGAGCCAACCGGAAATGTATTAATACTTTGTTTGAAAATATGGTTACTGTGTTGTCTGTTTTAGCTAAGGCACCCCCCACAAGAAATATCAAAGTAGTTGCCATTTCTTATTTAACTAATTGTATTTAATTCATACTTATAGCTTATTTTGTCACCAGGGAAAGATATTAAACAGAGGAACATAAATGCAGCATTGGCAGAACCATGTGATGTGGTTACCAAGACAATCCAAGGTGCCAGCCCGAGAGATGGGAACATGCTGCTGTTCCTCTGGCTCTTCCTGGAAGAGTGTCAATCTCCAAACTGTTGAACAGAAGTTATAAATCCCCTCATCTCCCTATCCTGCTGAAAAGAGGTGCTACAAGAAAGCCAGTAATAATAATAGTGTTATTGTATTTCCAAAAGTCTCTCTTCCTAGAGTTTAAGTAAGTCTAGGAAAGGCTTTATTGCATTCATTCCTTCAACAAGTATTCACTGAGCTCCTCTTCTACGTGAAGCAGCTCTCAAGGCACTTAGGACATACAGCATTCGTGAAACAAAATCTTTGCTCTGATGGAGCTGACATTCTGGTGGGAGGAGGCAACCATCAAATAAATGAATATATCAGGGAGTAATAAATGCAATGAAAAAAATAAATCAGGGGTCAGAGAATGACATTTTATTAAAAGTGGCCAGAGTAAGGCCTCTGAGGGTATAATTGTTGAACAGAGCCCTGAATTGTGTAAAAGAGTTAGTCCAGCAGAAGGAATAGCCGGCATAAGAGCCATACAGGCTGATGTTTGGGTTGCCACAAGTGTCAGTACTAAATGATGTTTTTACTTCTTTAGTGACAAGGGCTGTTCAGAGGGTCTGTTTCCTGTTTTTTTCTGAATGACAACCAATGTCAAGAGAAGTGAGACTGAATCACAAGAAAGTAACTAGGCTTTTGAGTTCACATGCACCTCTGACATAAGATACTTTTAATAGTTGGTTGACTCATTGATTAATTGATTGGTTGTTTCATCATCTTGTCCTGGGTTCCTATGACAAAAATGGAGAGGTACTTGTCTATTTTTTCTAAATTATACTAGAGACAGTACTGTTTAAACAGAACTAGGGGTAAAAGTTGGTAACTATTTCAGTTGTAATTTTAAATTGAATAAAGTGGTTCACAGATCAGACCAAGTTTGCAATAAAATATTTGTTAGAATTATAGTGATAAGTCTCCCTAACAGTAAAAGGAGCAACCATATAGAAATAATCTTTGCCATTTTTTTATTTCTTCATTTTTAAATAATGAGTACTGGATACTGTTTTACACTTGTAAATATTAGTTGTTTCTTTATGGTAAAATGGTTATTTTAGAAATAAATTTTTTTTTGCTTATGTGGGAGGCCAAATTAAAAAACATAGATTTGCAAGCCATTATGAATGTGTTATTTAGGATACCAATGTAGATTAGACTGGTATCTTAAACTTAATCATGATTGCAATATTATATTAGTTAATACTTTTCACATGATTAAAACTGTCTGCATTGGGAAATATCTGGATATTGCTTTTTTGGAATGCAACTGTTTTTTAAAATCTCTTTAAAATGCCTCTCCATAGATTTTTTTAAAGTAAATGACTAATAAATTCTTTAGAAGGTTAGCCTCTGTGTGTTTGTTCTGAGAGCCCAGTTAGGAGGTTATCCCATTGATCTGGGTGAAAGGAGGTAAAGGAAAGGTAGATTTAATGAATATGCAGAAGGAGGATTCACAGGTTTGGGTGATTGTCTGTAGGGGCAGGAAAGGGGGAAGGATGGGCAAGGAGCATGCAGAGAAAGTGATGCCCGAGTAAACTTGGCATTTCTTCTTGGTACAGTTGTACATGGTCTTCTCCTATGGTGAAATCTGAGAGAGCTGAGATGGTGACTAGCAGAGTGTTTAAAGGATGTTCAGTCCTTTAGGCTTTTCTCCCTTGATCGGGAACAAGGCCATTATGTCCTTAAGTCATGAGCCTGAGTAGAAGAAGCAGCAGCACAAAAACTTTCCCAATCTGTTCCGACCTTACAAATATGCAGCACTATTAAAAAAGTAGAAGATGATGAAGCAAAAAAAGAAGAAAGGGTGCTTCGTACACCAGAAGCAGTATAATGAAGTGGCCAAAAGCATGGGTTCTGATCTGCCCAATTCTGAATCCGATTGTCAGGAGGTGTGGCCCAGAGTAAATTTGTTAACCTCTTTTCCTCAGTGTCCTTACTTGTAAAGTGGAAATGCATACAGTAGTACCTACCTGTTCATAACACCTGTGATTGTTCTCATGCATTACCAGAATTTTTTTTTCTTGATGGGTGCGATTAAAATTCTAACCAGTCAGATGTTCTGTTTTCTTTGGATGCTAGAAACCATATAATCAAATTTTTAACTTCACTCTAGCAATTGTATAAACCTTATGGAAGGTGTCTCTTTATCCTGATTTGTCTTTCTATCCTACTCTCAGAGCATCTTTTTTTTTTTTACAAGGAGACTCATCTCCTTCCCCACATTTACCAATGATGCTACCAAACAGGTGGGTTACCCATTTGGGTCTCAGTTTTCATTTTCTTACTGAATTTGTAGCATTTCCACTGATGCATAGGGCAATAGCCCGAAGTAAAAGAAACTATAGGGAAAAAATGTAATTAAGTTCTTTGATAAGTAGTAATTTAATTTAATATTTAGCCCATGAACAAATACTTCTTTTAGGATATCTTTTACAATAAGCGAATTTATGAAATGAAATTAAAAATATTGAATCATAGCTAAAATTTATTAAATAGTATGCACTGAGAACATTTTTCTAGGCACTTTTCATGTGTTAAATCCTTAATCTTCTCAACAGTTCTATGAGGTAGTTGTTGTTATTCACATTTTACCATTGTGGCAACAGGGACACAAAGAATAAGTGTCCAAGGTCACACAGCTAAGAAGTTTCAAAGCCCAGTTTGCAACCTGGCAGCCTGTCTCCTCTGTCCACTCTCCTAACCTCTGTTCGTACTGCCTCTCTGGAAGATATCTTATATCAGAGGGAATTTCACTCTAAAAAGTAAAGCAAAAAATTATATAGAATTGTCAGTATTGCTAACAAGCATTGAGTTCATTATCATACAGACTTCCCTCATAGGAGAAAAATTAAATATGATCTATTGAAGAATATATAATACATAAGATGCATATACCATCAAAGATTTTCTCATTAATCTGTAACATTACAAAATAGACAAGTTTTTCTATAAAGTTACCATTTTATTAGATTTCTTCCTAAACATGAAGACATCTTAGGGTTTTTTGTTTGTTTATTTGCACCTGGGGTGGTATCATTTGAAATGAAAAGACACAACAGAATATTTGGTTGGTGGAAAACCAGTACTTCTAATTTTGACTTATTAACATTGGATTATTCATTAGAGATGGTCAGTAGCAGTTGGATCTGTTAAGTGTGAATTTCATAAGAGATATAAATCCGAGTATTATCCATCATAGATGTTATTTAAAGCCTGGAAAGTGGGTAAGATCACCAAAGGGGGCAATGTATATAAGAAAGAAGAATGATATTAAAATAATTTCAGTCCAATAAAGGGTAGAATGGTGGTTTCCAGAGGCAAGGGGTGGAGAACAGTGGATGGGAAGAGGGGAGATGTTGGTCAAAGGGTACAAAGGTCCACGTAGGAGGAATCAGTTATTGATCTATTGCACAGCATGGTGACTGTAGTTAATAATAATGAATTGTATACCTCAAAATTGCTAAAAGAGTAGATTTAAATGTCCTAACCACAAAGAAATAAGTATGTGAGGTGATGGATATGTTAATTAGCTTGATTTAATCATTCCACAGTGTGTACACACATCATCACATCTCCTTGTACTCCATAAATCCATGTGATTATTTGCCAATTAAAATTAATTTAAAAAAAACAATTTGAGATCAAGAGGAAAAGGGCAACAAAGGAGACTGACAAGCAGTGGGAAGTGAAGCAGGAGAAAAACCAAGAAGGTGGTGGAAGTCAAGAGAAGAAAACATCTGAAAAATACCAGATTGGCTGGGACAACTCCTGCTGAGAGGTCAAGTAACCCAAATTTGGGAAACTGACCTATGGATTTGGCAACATCCACTCCCCAGTGTCCTGGGGACTAGCTAAGAGCAGTTTTGATGGACTGTTTGAGAGCAGGAACCTGGATGGAATAGGGGAAGGAGACTAGAATGCGAGGAAGAGGAGGCAAACATTGGACAACCAGGCCTTTGTAAAGGGGAGGAAAAATAGAAAAGGAGGGAGGAGTAGGTGGGGTGTGACAGCAAGAAAGTGTTTTTTTTTTTTAAATGAGAGATGCTTTGTATAGTTGTAGGATGTTCATGTGATGATAGTTGTCCAGGAAATTTGTAGAGAGAAATTGCTGATTCAAGAGAAAGAGAGGAGAAATCTTAAAAAGTGAGGCGAGATGGGATCTCGACCACACAAAGAGGTCAACCTTTGATTAAAACAGAAACACTTCATCCCCTATAACAGGAGGAGGGCAGAAAACACTGGCACAGGTGGATGGAGAACATGGTACGTGTAGATTTGTGGGTGAACAGATGAGGGCATTATAATCTGCCTGTTTCTATTTTTCTGAATTATATGCATTGCATTGTTAATCTAGTAAGAATGAACTTTTGCACACAGTGATTTTACATTAAAATACTGAGAAGTTTTAAAATAACCTATGTTTTTATACTTGCAAAGCAAGTTATTAAAATAGCACAAATTCATAGGTACAAAACCAGTAGCACAAAATCAGGACATCTCAGTGAAAAATGAAGTGTTTTGTTGCAACATAATTTCAGGGCATTATGTAGACATTTGCTTTAGCAGAGGAGTAGAAATGGCTAATATTTATATTGCAGTGTATGTATGTCCTAAGCCATGGGCAAACTATAAGACAATAATAGGCCAGAAATGTTGTAGATAAAAATATTCATCATTATGTACTATGGGGTTGACTAAACAACCTTACTTAGCTATAATTTCCTGTTTTCCCTGTGTATGGCAACTTTTGGGGCATCCTGTAGTGTAAATGACAGTTTCTATAAATGAATGGAGGCTTATCTTTATCATTTATAAATTTATTTGTCAATTTAAAATCAAGATTTGACAGCCAAGACCAAATGGAAACAACACTGATAAGGGATTCTTCACACAAAATATCCTGTCCTTCCTCACCTGTGGGCATGGCAGTAATCTGTGTTCAGCACTACATGGGAGCCAAATTTCTTACACGGTGTGAGGTCTCAGTAAGTTCTAGAAGTTCACTGATTTTATTTATGACTGTAAAACTATAGAAACCCTTAATCACTTGGTACCCTTATTGTAGGTAAAAATGGAAGTATATAGACTTTTCCTCATTTGCCTAGAATAACCAAAGAAAGTACTTGAATTTCTAGACTTAAACTGGTCTCTCGAATCATACTTTGATAACCATGGTTCTCAATCATCTTCTCTTCATCAGCAACTCTAAATCCTTGCAAAATTGCTACTGTAAAGTGAAGGATTACATTGGAAGTGATCTGAAGAAGGGAAAACGGATGGGCAAATGAGAGGATATTTTGCATTTGACATGTGGGATTGTCTTTCCTTTCTAGTTTTACATTTTGGCTTTGGCAATTAAATATCTTTGATTTAAGAGGGGAGATGAAGACATGCCTGATACAGGTGGTGCCTGCTTACTCCTCACTCCATAAGAGGTACCTTGAGGGATGCGATAACTCTGACATAGTGTCTTGCCTAGTTGGTTTTCAGGGTACACACTTGATCTCTAGGAACTGTGCACCTTTCCCGCACTGAGGGCGGAAGTGCAGCTTTTTCCTGAAGGGACTGAGGAATTGTTGAAGGATTATATGCAGGGAGATAACACAATTCAATTCGCTTGTAGAAAGAGCACTGACAATAGTGTAGCTGGGTGAGGACAGTGAGGCTGGGACAGGGAGACTAATCAGTCACTATTGCAGAGACCTGACAAGCTGATGAGGGTCCCTTAGCAATGGTCAGGAGGAGATGGATTACAAAAAAAATACTCATATTTTAGATGTGAGGAAACTTAATGGCTGGGCAGTTGAGGAACAGTGAGTCACCTGCCAAGTGCATTTTTATTTTATAGGTGCATAAAAAATTTAATCTCATAACATTGAGATGGTAGCATAAGAAAATAGACAGTCATATTTGTCATCAAGGCCATATTTGGACACATTTTTATTTTGCTATGTATCACTTTTCCTTCTCTCATCTCAACTTGTAAACAATTTGCAAGAAATTGCATTCTATAAGGAATATTTTTGGTTATCATTTGTTCTACCCTTTCCCTTTTCATTTGCTTTTAAGTTCTTAGGGTGTACAGGACATAAAGGAAGCACGTAAATAACATTTAAATTCTTTAGGCTAATTTCAACTTTCCCTTGAAATCACAGATTCTTTGCCAGACCTCATTCTTGTTTGTGTTGAAGTTTGTCCCACATAATCCTCCCTGTCTCCGTTTCCAGCCACACAGTGTGATATTTATTTTAAGCAGCTGCTCTTGAAAGGTAGAATTTAGCAATGATTAAATGCATAAGGTGGATTCCCATTTGAGATCAGGGTTGCTGGGTAGCTTTCTTTCTTGCTCTTTCTTTCTAGCCGCTTTCTTTCATGCTTTTTCACCTACATTTTGGCTGTGAGAATAAATCTAGAAAAACTGCCGTTTGGCCTTTTAGTACATTGCCAGCTTTGGCAATTGCAAACTAACTGGTTTTGTACTAAACACCACTGAAATAAATGAGTCTGATTAAAGCTTGGAACCCCAGAGCACTGCAAATGTGAAACCATCAACAGATGCCATTTGCTGAAACGGGGGCTCCTCTAGCAGATGGGTGGAAGTGAAACATAAATTGCACTATTCCTTTTTCTTTTGGTTCATTTGCTTTTAATGTAGTATAAAAAATACTGCTACGTCAGTTGCAGTAAACTTCTGGCAAGTGTTTCGTAGCTGTTTTGGGTATTCTAAGATCTTTGAAATCACAGTCGTACTATGCTTTATTATGTGATTTCATTGAACATACAGAAACAAAATATTATCAATTTTAAACTTCCTTTGGTGTTCATATTTTCAATATTAAAGATAATAACTAGATATAACCACCAAATATTCACCATGGGGAATAATATCTATTTTTTTCTCTCTTTTTTTTTAACTGAATCTTTTTTTTTTTTTTTTTTTTTTGGAGACAGAGTCTCACTCTGTTGCCCAGGCTAGAGTGCCGTGGTGTCGGCCTAGCTCACACCAACCTCAGACTCCTGGGCTCAAGCGATCCTTCTGCCTCAGCCTCCCGAGTAGCTGGGACTACAGGCAGGTGCCACCATGCCCGGCTAATTTTTTCTATATGTTTTTAGTTGACCAATTAATTTCTTTCTATTTTTAATAGAGATGGGGTCTCACTCTTGCTCTGGCTGGTTTCGAACTCCTGACCTTGAGCGATCCTCCCGCCTCAGCCTCCCAGAGTGCTAGGATTACAGGCATGAGCCACTGCGCCCAGCCCATAATATCTATTTTAAACTCTAATGTTGGGCTATGGTAGAGTAATATCTATCATATCTATAAAAGTTCTCATTCATTCAGTACTTGAATTTGCTTTACAATATTTTAGTTCCTCATATGCTGTTTTATCATTTAGATAATTCACAGAAAAAGAATGGTGTTTTTATTCCTCAATGTAATGACTTATGTACCATTTAATGTAATCACTAATAATTGATATTAACTTACAAGAACCATAATGGCATTATTAGTCATTCTATAATACCTAGGTATTTTTGGCATAGAACTATATATTTTACAATTTAATTTAGTAGTTGTAAATTAAATGTGTCTCCAAAGAAATCTGTAGTTTACCTTTTTTAACCTTTTGTTCTGGTTCCTGAGACTATTTATCAAATGATATTTGTTAGAACAGATAACAGGAAATTTCAGCATAGTTAGAAGAATGGGAAAATTACCAGATAAATAGTTTAAAGTTATCTGAAATATTTATCAGGAAAGATAATATATATTATTATCTGCTTTTTAACTTTGACATGTATTGTTATTGCCATTCACAGGGTCAGGTTCGTGTCGCTTCAGTTATTCAGACCCCAGCATCATTGTGTCATATGCCAAGAATAATTCTGCAGACTGGATTCAGCTCGAGAAAATTAGGTTTGTTGTAATTTAAAGTATTTTCATAAGTTCTGACGTGGATGGATTTCTACTTCCCCATTTGCCTTTATTCTACCACTGACTTTTTCTGTATGGTTAAAAGTACTCTGGTTGTTAACTATGTTGAATTACATGCATACACATATTATGACCTACCTACTTAAACAAGATACTGTTAAAAGTGTCATTTTCTGTTCAGAACTTCCTATTGTCAGTGGTACTTACAACAAACTATTTTAGTAAAAGCACATTGGGATCATAACCTTTATGATAGCATCTTCCACAAAGTAACATTGCCACGCCTTGCTCTGGATGACCTGACCCTGGCCTGGTTTATAGGTCTGAGGATATATCAGATGACCAGCTAAATCCCTTTCAGTCTGTGATGATACTGAGCTAAAAGATACTGGGTCCTTGATATCTAATCTCTAGTTCTATCACTTCTCCTCTAACTTCCTTGAGGCCATTTCTAAAATTCTATTATCATAATTGTAATATGACTTTTAATCATATATTACATTTTCTTTATTAAAAAAATTCCTTAATGAGAAAATGAGGTAGTATGCTTGGGGAAGAAGAAACTCATTCATGTTAAAAATATTTGATTAAATTACCAAACTCAAATTATGTTTACCACTTCTGCAGAGTTTAAATTATAAAAGAAAATTCAAATTGGATGCTTAATTTCAAGTATAAGATATTTAAAGGAAAAAAATACCTTGAACTTTTATCAAGTGATTATTATGATTGGGTTAGTTCTTAAATTAGCATAACTTAAGTAGAATGTTTTCTGTCAGTTTCGTTGCAGTTTTCTTTGCTTCCACAATCTGTTTTTTTTAAATTATATTTCTGTGTTAAAAGAGCTGTGATTTATTTAGGGTAGCAGGATAAATATTAGGCTCTATATAATACTAAACCAATTTGTGCAAAGTTTCGACAGTAGTAGTATTAAAAAAAATAAAAGAAATAAAAACTTCACAAGCCTAAGCTCACTAGTCTAACCAAAAACTGAGAAAAGTGTTTCTAACTCTTGGATTTAATGGACTGTCTCCCTCTGTGGCAGGACAAAATACAATTTATGGACAGGTGGTACAAGCTGAGTTCTGACCTGCTGTGCCAATTTTATAACAGAACATTCTACTATTTTTTCTCATTTCTAGTAGTTACGAGAATACATTAATATTGAATATTTATATAAATGACTTTAAGCATTACAATATAAATATTGGAAAATTTGCCCACATCTCCATTGTTTTCTCTTTCTAGTATGCTATATGTCATAGTTTAAATCATGATACATATCTTGCTAGAAAACAGCTACATGCTTTTGATATGATAAATAATGAAACTGTATGTTTAATTACAACATAAAGATTGTGTTCAGTTGATTCCATTTATTTTTTCACTAAATGGGGCTTTCAATTTTAGACTCTGTACCAAACCATCATACTCATTAATCCAAATCTCTCTTGCCATCGGTGACCAGAGCGAAAGTGTTTCCAATCACTACCTAAAACCAAAATGTATTCTTTTCATCAATTTAAATTCCTTTTGAAACTAAAAGCATAGTCATCATGAACTATTTTAAAAGAAAAGAGAATTGATTGCTCTCAAAGGTAGAGTACACCATCTATAACCTATACTGACAATTTTACGGATATATATGTGCTTCATTGGTGAGTGAAAAATATGGCTTTTCTCTAGTCCTTTCAAAACTGATTTATAGCAAGCCTAGGGTACTACTAGTTTGCATTTTAGTACCACTTTTAATCTTGGCAAAGGCAATCATTTTTTACTATAGTATGTTTCTGCTTTGGTGGAAGAAAATGTTTAATACAAATATTTTATTATATAGCAGAAGGGCCTGGATTCTAACAGATGTAATATAAAAATCATGTCAAATTATATCATGTTTTTAAAGATTGATGTTATAAGTGAGAACATTTCATTCTCATGGCAAATCTCATATTTCATATAGACTAAACATATGAAAAACACCTGGTTACTAGAAATAAAATAATTATTGTATAAAGGCTGATTATTAAACATACTGCACACAGTGGCCTCCAATGACTGCATAATTTCAAAGTAAGAATCAAAATCAGAATTTTATAGTTTTCCTCTTTTTTTACTTACTGTCAAGTAAACTGAGCTGTTTTAGATTGCATGTCTACCATGTGCAAAAAAGTGTGCTGGATAAACTTTGATTTTTTTGTACAAGCCATGGCAGTGCGCGCCATTTTCTCTTCAATTTTTCCTTTGCTGGCTTACTTGAATGTACTTAGTCCCTGCCTTGTGTTACACATAAACCTCTTGAAGGTGTTCAGTATTTAAGCTGTCATCATTCAATATGAAAATCTTAATGATCAGCAGATACTAAAACACTTAAGGGTTATGGGATTGTGAATATTTTAAACTATAATAACTTTTTTTAGTTCATGAAACTACAATCTTAAGAAAACAAAATTCATCTACAAGAAAGAAAAAATTGACATTGTTGAATTCCCCATCTCACCATGTGTTCCAGAGCCCCTTCCAACGTCAGCACAATCATCCACATCCTCTACCTTCCCGAATACGCCAAAGGGGAGAACGTCCAGTTTCGGTGGAAGCAGGAGAATCTTCGTGTAGGTGAAGTGTATGAGGCCTGCTGGGCCTTAGATAACATCCTGGTCATCAATTCAGCTCACAGACAAGTCATTTTAGAAGATAGTCTTGACCCAGTGGACACAGGCAACTGGCTTTTCTTCCCAGGAGCTACAGTGAAGGTTTGAACTCTCTCTTGTTCCTTTTTGCTTCTAAAACCTAAAGCTTAATAAACTAAATTATATAAAAGTAACTATTTTACCAAAACCACCATTAGAGGAATAGGTAATATTCTTGTTTACCTTACCCTACCTTTTAAGGATGGAAAATCATTAGTATAAAAACATTCATTTGTTCATTCATTTAAAAAGTATTATTGAAGACCCACTGTGCCGTGTGCTGGGCTGCACCCAGAGAACATAGCCACAAAAAGGTAGATATGTTTCTTTGTATCATGTGGATATCAGGTTAGTGGGGGCAGTTGGACATGTCAACATGCAAATACAAAACAGCCTAATTGTTATGATTTGCTGGGAAAGTTTAGAGTGCTGAGGAAGTACGATAAACAGCACCAATCTAGAATTGGGGAGTCAGAAAGGCAACCCAGGAGAACAGGGAATCCAGGTGGAGACCAAAGGGTGATTTGGAGTTGACCAGGTAGGAGGAATAGTGTTTCTAGAATTAGAAATCATATACATTAAGGCTGTTTTGTGGGTTGAATGTTCGTGTTCTCCCACCCAAATTCATATGTTGAAACACTAACCCCAATAAAATGCCATCAGGAGGCGGGGTCCTTGGGAGGTAATTAAGTGGTAAGAGTAGTGTCCTCATGAATGGGATTAGTGCCCTTATAAAAGAGACCCCAAAGAGCACATTAAGAACAAGTAAGTGGGCCCTGACCAGACACTGAATCTTCCAGCACTTTAGTCTTGGTCTTCCCAGCCTTCAGAACTACAAGAAATAAATGTTTATTGTTTAAGCCACCCAGTCTATGGTATTCCATTACAGCAGTGCAAACTGAAACAGGCTGGAAGGTGAGAGCACAAAACAAAAGTCTTGGACAAAGTTAGAAATAGCTGTCCAATATGTTTTAAGTTGTGACTTATGATAGAAAAGTCTGAAGAGATAGCCAGTGATGAGACCTTGAAGGTCTTGCAAGATGCTGTAGAGTTCAAACTTTATCCTGCAAGGTGATAGAAAGTCACTGAAGTGCTTTAAGTAAGAGCCAATCACATTTGATTTTGAAATATCCCTTTGAGGATAGAGGACCAAATGGAAGGAAGAAAGAGTGCTTGCAGAGAGACCAAATAGGAGGCCAGTCACAGGAGTTCAGTAGAGATTATGTTGGCCAGAATTAGGGGAGAAAGAATGGGAAAATGTGGATATACATTTTT
>CAUYRT010105504.1:0-41299 GCA_963574885.1 Lepilemur ruficaudatus | reverse complement strand
GCCGTCGGCGCCCGCGCCCCGCGCCCCGCGCCCCTGCATCGACGCCCGGGCCGCGCGCGCACTTCCCGGCCGGCGGGCGCAGGCGGCGGGGCCCGGATGGGCCCCCGGGCCGGCGGCGGCGGCGCCCATGGACGCTAACCGCCCGGGCCCGTTCGTGCTGGGCAGTGCGCCGCTGGCCGCACTGCACAACATGGCCGAGATGAAGACGTCGCTGTTCCCCTACGCGCTGCAGGGCCCCGCCGGCTTCAAGGCGCCCGCGCTGGGCGGCCTGGGCGCGCAGCTGCCGCTCGGCACCCCGCACGGCATCAGCGACATCCTGGGGCGGCCCGTGGGCGCGGCGGGCGGCGGCCTCTTGGGCAGCCTGCCCCGCCTCAACGGGCTCGCCTCGTCCGCCGGCGTCTACTTCGGGCCCGCGGCCGCCGTGGCGCGCGGCTACCCCAAGCCGCTGGCCGAGCTGCCCGGGCGCCCGCCCATCTTCTGGCCCGGCGTGGTGCAGGGCTCGCCCTGGAGGGACCCGCGCCTGGCCGGCCCGGGTAAGTGGCCCGCGCGGGTGCGGGGTGGCGCGGGGTCGCGGCCGCACTCACCCGCCCTCCTTTGCAGCGCAAGTCGGCGCGGGGCTGGACAAGGACGGCAAGAAGAAGCACTCGCGGCCGACCTTCTCGGGCCAGCAGATCTTCGCGCTGGAGAAGACGTTCGAGCAGACCAAGTACTTGGCGGGCCCGGAGCGCGCGCGGCTCGCCTACTCCCTGGGCATGACCGAGAGCCAGGTCAAGGTGAGCGCGGCCGGGCGTGGTGTCCTCGCGCGGACTCCGCTGCGGGAAGCAGAGCCCCGGCGCCCGCGTCCTGCGAACGGCCGCCTCCGGCGCCGCGCTCTCTCCGCAGCCGGGGCCCCGCGCGGACGGCCGGCGGAGCCCGGGGCGCCGAAGGGCCGGAGCTCCGGGGGTGCCGCCTGAGGGTCCCCTCCGCCCCCAGGTGTGGTTCCAGAACCGCCGGACCAAGTGGCGCAAGCGGCACGCGGCGGAGATGGCGTCGGCCAAGAAGAAGCAGGACTCGGACGCCGAGAAGCTGAAGGTGGGCGGCTCGGACGCGGAGGACGACGACGAGTACAACCGGCCCCTGGACCCCAACTCGGACGACGAGAAGATCACGCGGCTGCTCAAGAAGCACAAACCCTCGAACTTGGCGCTGGTCAGCCCGTGCGGCGGCGGCGCGGGGGACGCCTTGTGAGGCCGCGGCCGGGCCAGAGCAACCAGGGTACGGGCGGGCGGCGCCCACGAGGGCCGGCCGCGGTGTGTATATATATTTTTGCAGAATAAGTTATACGCGGCCAGCCTGGGCTCAGCGCGCGCGGACCCTGGCGGCGTCGCTCGGTGGGCTCAGGGCGCAGAGTTCTTGCCGCGCGTCCCGTGCGGAATGACTTTGTATAATCAATAAATTATTTAACACGTCCCCGTCGGAGCGGTGGCTCCCGAGGCTGCACCGCGTGTTTCTTCCGTATGGAGCCGGGAGCGAGGCACCCCTGGCGGCGCGGCCCCCGCGAGAGGGCAGCAGGGGAGGGGGGCCCCTGCCCGGTCCCGGTCTAGTCTCCGGCTGAGGGGCGCCTGGGTCTGGCGCAGGTCGGGCCAGGCGGCGGCGCGCGGGTGCATCTCGGCCCGGGTCCCGCGCGCCCCGGTGCGGAGGCCGCGTAAGGGCAGCGGGAGCGGAGCCACGGATGGGCCAGGCGCCGGGGATGGGGCCGGTTCAGACACACACGGGGGCTCCCAGAAGGGCGAGAAAACGGCGACCCGCCCCTTTTCTGCGCTCTGCCCGAGCCTGGCGCCCCGGGGACTATTGTGCCTTAGTGGCCGCCTCCAAGGTACGTAGTTAACCACTTCGGGTGAAATCAGGTTTGAAACTCTTCTGCACGCAGGCCTACAGTTACTGTTTCTATAGATTTTTCACTGTCAGAAAACACTATTTCGTTCAAACTAGGACTGCGGGGAGAAATCAAAAAGCGTCCTGCCCGCAAGGGACTGCGCGCAGGTCTCCACGGGCAGCGCCCCCGAGAGAACCCGGACCCTTCACCGCGGGGTCCAGCGCGGCTTCCCGAGGACGCCCAAGGCAGGGCAGGAACCTGGGTCCTCGCACTCACCGCGGGATTGAGCGCCGGCCCCTGCCGCGAGGCCTTCGGCTCCCCAGGCCCAAGGACGGGGTGTCCCGAGCAGCCCGGCAGCCCCCGCCAGGTGAGTCCCTGCGCCCAAGAGCGGGCGGTCTGGTCACAGAGAACCCCCTACTCCCCCGCGACTTTCTGCAGACGCGAAGCCCCGTAGCTGCATCTTAATGGGCATAACTGTTGAGTTTTAGTTTCGAAAATTAAATGTAAATAATTAGAATACTGCAATTTTAAAATTTCTCTTGGAAAGCACTTTTGAAAATGTTAAAGGGAAATGTAAAAGGCTTTGTTTTTTTGGTCACATGGCTGTACCATTAATTTTAAGAAAGCCTCTTGAATTGCTGGCCAGTTTTCTTTAAAAAGAAGTAATATTTAAAAGGGGAGGAGTGTTACTTTTGTGAGTGAAGCCCCAGTCAGCTCAGGTAAGAGCAGAGGGATCCCCGTTCTAGCTGTCAGGAAAGCAAAGCATTTGCACACTCCTGCTGAGAAGCGGTGAGGGGGACTCCTCCATACTGTAAAAAGCCCCAGAGATTACTGTACTCTCCCAGCTGAGGGCCCTGCGTGTGCGGTGGTGACATTCCAGGTTTGCAGGAGGCTGACAGAGGGTCATAGGGCAGGTCGGGGAGGACCCTCCGTGACTCAGCATTTTAGTGGGGACAGAAAGGAAGGAGACACAGGCAGCGTGTTTTCACCACAATCGGTTTTATTGCTTAGGAACCGGAGCGGTCACACTTCCAAGGCCTTCACAACGACCGGCCCACCCGCCGGACAGATGCCCTGCTGGGGCCGCGGCACCACGCAGACCAACTGTGCCGTCAGGACGGAGTCTGCCAGCGGACGCCAAATCACCTGCAATGGTAGTGATTTCTATACAACAAACATCGATCTAATGCCTTCACCCAGTCCAGGAACTCTGTAGTGTTCTAAAGTAAAATCAATAAACATACATTTGTGTTTCTCAACAGACTCTCTAATCACCTTTTAATGCTGTACTTAGTGCTAGGAGAAAAATATTTGCAACAAGGTTATTACTTAGGTTGTTTGTAGCAGAGCAACTAAGGAAATGTACAGTTTTGTTTCTCTTTAATATTTTTATATACAGCCCATGTTAAAAGCAATCTGTACTGGAAGCAGACTAGGTTATTTCTATTTCTCCCATGATATTGTTTAAATGTAGGATACTTGGCACCATAAAACGGTAACAAAAGACAGACGGTTTACAAAATTCTTAAAAGGTACACCCAGGCTAGCTATAAACTTCACATTCAGTTCTTAATATCACACAGAAAAGGCATAGGGGTAACAAACTGCTAGGACGGGCGTGCGGCAGGGTCGGCTCCTACCCAGGTGGCACTGCCAGGTACGCTCGGTTCTGAGCCGTGTGGACAGACATGAAGCCAAACTCTAGACGCCGCTTCTACCTGCCGATATGACACTCCTGTGCATTCATACTGGAAAGTATGTCTAGCGTAAGTTTTGGTAAGATTTATAAGTTATTTTTAAAAAGTATATATTTATATTTATAAAAATGGAAAGCAGCTGAAGTGTGATTCAAAAGCCATGTGACATGGCACAGAGACAATACCGCGGGGACGCACCGGCGGGGATGGCGCCCCTGCCCACTCTGCGCAGCAGCCTCTCCGCCTGTCGGCCAGGGAGCGCGGTCCCCGGCACACCTGGGCCGGGCAGGGCCGCTGGCCTCGCCGGGTACCCTGCGGAGAAGCCCCTCCACAGACAGTCACACAAGCTGGAAACTGTGAAGTCTAAGATACAGGTTCTCCTTGCTGTCTATTAGAGTTTTGGCAACAGGACGGTGACTTATTTTAAAAACCCAATATTTCTACTTATGTCACATGAACAGACAAGACAGTGAGGTATGTGAGGCTTTTCTGGAGTGGTCCGGAGGCTGAAGCGAAGTGTGGGGCCGGCCTTCTAGCAGGTGGCGCTCGGCGTTTCGATGCAGCTGTTGAGAGCACGTGTTTCAGTTACTGCTACAGGGAGGTCTCGCGGAGGATCCTCTCTTGGCGCTGGCATCTCTTCCCTGTCACGAAATGGGTCGTTTGTCAAAGGCACAAAACACCAGGAAAGCTGCAGAAAGGAGCAGTGGAGGGAAGGAGCCATATTTACCACGTCACTGCACGACACAACACTTGCGCACATGTGCGTGAGGTTTACCTGCCCCAGGCGTGATGCGGAAGGCCAGGAACACGGGCTGCGTGGGGAAGAGAGGAGAGGTCAGCACGCACGGCAGGCACCGTGCCGCGACCCGCCAGACCCTGCACCCTGCACCCCGCATCTCGCGAGGGCGGCCTCGAACTGTGTCCAGAGGAGCTGACGGTGGCAGAGGCCGAGCAGCCTGGGCGCAGCTCACGGAGCAGGACCGGGACCCGTCAGTGTGATGGGCCCAGAGACGGCCCTTTGCGTGTGTCAGGACACGTCACCTCCGGACACATCACCGCGAAACTGATCTGAACTACCCTAAACAAGCCCCAGCTCGGGGCAGGAGGAGCACACACCCCCATCGCCCTGTCGGGGGGCTGTCGCCACCTCGGGCCGTGCTCCGGGGATCGCGGCTCAGGGCCCTGAAGGTGGCGGAAGTGAATTCATTTAATCTGGCTGAAAATGGGCCGTGGCCTGTCACCCGGCACAGCCCTTGAGCGAGACCCTGCACTGCTATTTCCAGACAGGCCCCCGTGCACGTGATCTGTGCAGGTGACCAGCGCCCCCCGCGGAGCCCCCGTCTGTGACACCCATGCCCCCCCCGCACTGCAGACGGTCGGCGTGGCTGAGGGGCCCAAAACATTGCAGATGCACCCTCAGCCTTCAGAAAAAATCAGCTGCAGATAAACTATTTTTTTTTTTTACAAATAGTAAAATTATGTATTTTATTCCATTGTGAATAGTCTTTTATGCCGTTTTTCTACCTACCTACCTACCTACCTATCCTTTGGCATTTTATTAAAGTTAAACACAAACAGAGCAACTTGGCCCACGGCAGAGGGTCAGACGCAGAGGCCATCTGGCCCAGCCGGGCTGCGGTGTGGCTCACGTCACCTTGTGGTCTCCCATGCAGACGTTGGGCCCGATGTGGTCGTAGGTCACGACCTTCTCCTCGCTCTCCGACTGGGGAAGGAAACAGAGAGAGGCCGGTGTGGGGGTGCTGGGGCACCCGGGGTCCTGTGCGGGAGGTGGCAGCAGGAACATGGGGGCTTCCTAGGAGCAGAGAGGCAGGTGGGGACGGTCCCTGTGCACGAACTCCGGGGCCTGCCCTGCCCCTGCCCCTTGGGGCTCTGCTGGCCCCCGAGAGAGCCCGGCCAGCCCGTGGACGGAAGGTTCTGGTGGCCCTGGCTACTAGAGCCGAGACGGATCCTACTTCTAGGCCAGGGTGGGCAGCGCGGAGGCCCCGCTTGCAGGCTCCCCATCCCTGGCTCTAGTGCTCTGGGACATGGCCCGGCCTCCCTCCCTGCTCTGCAGCCGGGCAACTCTGCCCTTCCCTTCCAGCCGCCCTGACGCGCAGCTCACCTACTCCCACCTTCCTATTTACACAGGTCCTGTTAGCCCAGAACTCCGTCCAGAGGAGGACGCAGGGCTCCGCACGGCCGCACAAGCACCTCTGCATGTTAATTAGCCCTGTGTGCGCAGGCCGGGCCGGTAGCCGCCTCGCTGGTGCAGGACGCAGGGTTTGTTGCTGGTGATCAGTCAGTTCCGATGGGGCTGGGATTTTATATCACAGCCGAAGCATTCGAGACCATAAAGTTAAAACTGAATTATCTTTAATGCAGTGGGAAGCTTAAGGTCAGATTTACTTTCCTGCACGGTTGCCTGCCAGAAAGTGTAAAAACGCAAGCTTCGCGCTGTACGCACGAGCTCCTTCCAATCTCCCAGGAGCGTGACGCCGCCTCCGCGGAAGTGGGGAGACATTCATCAAATGCAGCGCGGTAATTTACAAAGGCAGCATAAAATTGTGAATTTTCAACTGCATAATCTTTGGACAGATAAACAAATCACCGCGGCGCAGGCAGAGCGCGGCACACCTTGCTGCACATTCGTCACCGAGGCGCCCAGGCAGCCAGCCGCCTGCACCCTGGGCCACCTTTGACGTCCGGGGCTGGGGAGGCAGAACGGAGCCCGGTGATGCGGTGACAGGGCGTGTCATGATGGATGAGGCCCCGGGGGCACGAGGCACCCGTCTGCTTGGCCTGGCACTGGCTGCCTGCAGGGCCGCCGGGGGGGAGGCCCGTCCAGGCTGCAGCCCCAGGAATGACGGGCGCCTGGGCCAGCTCACGCGGGGACGCGGCAAGGGCTTGACCCGGGGGCCCAGGTGGGCGGCCGGACCTGGCGGGCTGCATCCCTCCCCGTGGCTGGCCCCGGGCAGCGCACACTTACCCGCAGCACCATCTCCTTGGCGGACGGGGACATGAGGATGCGGTCGCACCAGGCGGGGCACCGGGTGTTCATGTACTGCGCGGCCCGGCTGGAGTCCTCGCTGTATGGGTAGCTGTGGAGACAGGGGCGGAGGTCAGCCGGCAGGGCTGCCGCCGTCCGAGCGCCACGGCCAGGGCCCTGCGGACGGTCCCCCCGTACGCCTCAGACTGGCCAGAGCTACCCAGGAAAGAAAGTTCATGCACACGTTTCTACACCGTAAAGCCAAACTCGCAGTTTACGTTTTCGTATCAAACTTATTTTTATGTGAAACTGAATGTTATTTCTAGCACAGTATCTCCAAACAAACCACTCCTTTACTGAATGAAACTGCTAAGCTTTGTCTGCTTCTTGTAACTTTCATTTTTGAACATGGTCTAAAGTACAAGAACCTGCGGTGGGAAAAAACCACCTCAGGCATCTTCTGCCTCGTCCTGGTGATGTGCCGGCTCTGCCTGGTCCCCCTCTGCCCCGGCCACCACCGGAAGTGCCTCTACACGTGGGTGACCTAGGCGTGCAGCGGCGCCGGACGCCTCCCAAACTGGGCGTCTCCACCTGTACCTGCCCCGCCCACCTGGCTCTTATCTTGGGAGGAGCATCCGGTGCTCAGGCTGCAGCCCTGCGTCTGCTGCTGGCCGTCCGCACTCTCCGCCCCAGGCCCGCCCACCCCCCTGTAGCTCTGGGGACGGGCTCCAGCCTCCATGGCCCACCGTGAGTGAGGGGCACAGAGGGTGCCCCCGGCCCTGAAGGTCAGGCCCGCAGCAGGGACCACAGCACCGGTTCTGTCTGGACACTCGGGCTCTGGCCCACCTGCCAGGCTCTGCTCCCAAGGGCCTGGCCTGCCCAGCGTCCAGTTTAAGGTGGCAGACCCACCCCTAAGGGGCATTTTGTTTGGGATTAAACTGAATGATGATAAATGAATTCGACTTAAGCTGAGAGCCCTTAGCTGCGTGCAGCCTCGCAGAGATAGGATCTTGCTCTGTCACCTAGCTGGAGTGCAGTGACGCAATCAGCTCACTGCAGCCTCGAGCTCCTGGGCTCAAGTGATCTTCCCGCCTCAGCTCCTCAGTAGCTGCAACTACAGGCACCACCACGCCCAGCTGATTTCTTTTTTTTTCTTCATAGAGACAGAGTCTTGTGATGTTGCCCAGACTGGACACGCTGCCTCTTACGGCCTTCAACAGAGTCTAAAGATTTTCCTTGTAAAAGTCTGATGTGTACCTTTAGATCAATTCTAAAGTATCACATAGCATTTGTTGTGAATGGTATCTTAGTCTCTGTTAAATTTTCCTGTTGGTTTTAGCTGGAAAAGAATGTTATTGATTTTTCAGGCAGGTCCTGTCATCGGTACCTGCAGGTGTGGATTCTGGGGCCTCCTGTCTTCTGTGGGGCCAGCCCCTCCCCAGGCCTGGCCCTGCCCGGAAGGGATCGAGGCCCCACCTTGTCCCTGCGCCTCGACCAACTAGGTAGGATGGGGCTGGGGCAACGTGCTCTCTGCCCCGTGCGCGGACCCTTCACAGAGACCCAGGCCCCCGCCTCAAACGTGACTTTACTGGATTAAAGACTCACATGTGGTTACAAACAAGGTCCACGTAGCTCCCGCTGAGAGGAAGTACTTAGACACGGTCCCGGCCCTGCGCGGCCCAGCGAGACCCGCTGCCCAGCGCACGAGTGGCTTCCGCAGCAGCAGCCGGAGACGCCGGTTGGAAGGACAGGACCGAATCCACCTGCTTTTGGAAATGGCCATTTCATGCCCGATCACCCCACGTGGCTGTGACCACCACAGGCCTGCGGGCCACACCTGAGGCTGCACCACGACGCCCACAGGGTCCCTAGGGGATGCGCCGGGGCCAAAGGTCAGTGCAAATGCTGAGCTCTGCGTGTGCACGGCACACAAAGGTGAGCTGAGCACGTCTGTGAGCAAACAGGTTCTCGCTCCCCACACGCGATGGAGCATGGCAGATGCCACGTGCCCCACCCCACCTGTCCATGGGACGGGGTCTGGCGGCCAGACGGGCTCTGGCGAGCAGCAGCAGAGGAGGACGTGATGCCAGTGTGGCCACCTCCTCAACCCCCCTGCGCCCAGGAGGGAGGCTGGGAGTGTTCACAGGTGACACAGGAGAGACCCGGCCCTAGGGGCGCCCCGGCCAGGCTGGACGGCAGCCCCGCCTCCCCAGCTCGAGGCCGGACACCCCGAGAGAACCAGGCCTGGGGAGGTCAGTGTGGAGCCACGGCTGCTTCCCCCCTGCAGGCGCGAGGTGCGGAGCGAGGGCAGGTAAGGTGCGGCGCTGCCAGCAGCAGGGCCGGGGCCAGTGATTCATACGGGAGCGCCGCGCACACAGACTTATCTGAAAGCAAACCCGCCAGGGTGAGGACTCGGACAAGGGGCCCTATGTCCGCCCGTACAGCCCGGGCGCCGTCGCCGTAATTAAAGGCAGTGACGATAACGTGAACAATCGCCCTCCTGTGTGGCCGCCGCGTCCCTTCCTCGAAGGCTGTGGGCAGCGTGCTGACTGCTCGCGTGGCCGGGCTGCCTGCCCTGCTGACGGGCTCTGGGCCCTGGGCTGACGCAGGGCACCCAAGGCTCGGGAAGGCGCAGAGGAATCGGGGCTGGGAGCCCATCGCTGCTAAGGTTCCACAGGCGGGCTGGCCAGCGCCGTCCTCTGCAGGAGGGAAGCGGGTGTCGGGGCCCCCAGTGCACTCCTCCTGGGGCGCAGCAGGGCGGGAAGCCCCTCCTGGCTCTCACCTGGTAAAAGGTGGGTGGTCCCAGACACCTGCTGCTGCTGTGCCTCTGACACAGCCCCTTCAGCAGCACCAGGCCCCGAGGAGGACTCAGGACATCACAGAGAGAACAACTTTGACACGTGTCTGTCCCCTCACGGCGTCACTAAGTGCATTTCTACATCCGAGCGAGGCCTGAAGTCACAGTGAACAACCTCAGCCTCAAATACCTGGTTTCAGAACAACCACTGCTAAAGAAATGCCTGAAAAAGACAAAACCGCTGAAATCGAAGTAAAAATGCTGAACAATTAAAACGGTGGCTACACTGAAACCGTGGCGTGGAAGAACTCGGTGCTGGTGGCGCGGCTCACATTGCCGTGGCGGCGGACGGGGATCCCAGAACCTCAGCGGGTCTGGGCGCAGTGAGCCACGCACAGGCGCAGCCGTGTGGCACTCGCTCCTTGGTGCCCCGCTGGGGTTGCGCACATCATGGCCCTGGACTTATCAGGGGCTGGTGCAGTGTGTGGCCTCACGCTGCGTGGCCTTCCACCGCAGCACGACACCCGCCACCGCCTGCAGCACTCCAGTTACTTGCAGCTTGGAGCTGTGTTATTCACAGTACCACCAAGATGTCACCGCTGTTTCCATGGCGCCTGAGCCCGAAGCAGGCGGTGGCCGGGCTGTAAGGTCAGCGTGGTCCTCCTCAGCGTCGCACACTCGGCACTGGGCAGGCCGGTCCACTCACGAGTGTGCCTGACAAAGCAGTGGAGTGATCCCATTTGCTGAGCCTCAAGCCTGGGAATGGGACTCTGGGACCCCGGGCACAAGAGTGGACTCTGCCCACACCAAGGTGCCTCTGCAGGCCGCCGGCTGGAGCGGCTGCTCATTTTCAAGGACAGCATTTTTTGCCAGAAAGCAACAGACAGACGACGGTGGCTTAGACTTGGGTAGCCAACAGGCTTTTCCCAAGAAGGGGTGAGAGGAGCCACCTCTTCGGGGGAACAACTGGCAGTATTTGTTGCTGATGACAGAATTTAAGCTTTCAAGAAAAATCCCGCCAGACAGGGTCCCGCTGCAGGCTTCTCTGCCGACGTCTGCGTGTTGACGCAGGCGCCGTGGGCTCTCGGAGTGAGGTGTGCTGACGCTCAGACACACGCACATTGTGATGTATGCGTGCTGCCGCCAAGGCGTGCGCATTGGCCAAAGACCCACCCACGTGCAAAGGGCTGGCGGCCATGGTCTCAGACCCCACGCTGCAAGTAAGTTCCGAGAAGTCCGTTTCTCGAAGTTGCACAGAGTGGGGCACGCCCACACCGCGGAAGGCAGTCGCAATGCCCGCGTGCACCGCTGTCCACGCGAGGCCGGCCCTGCTGCCCACACCAGCCGTCCCCTGCCCAGCCGACTCTAACGCGATTTATAAAAAGGGGGCACCACGGTCACTCTTCTCACTGATTATTTTTTGTTTAGAAAATTGTTATTTTTTTCATGAAAATGTTACTTATGTCAACACATGGTGGGTTTGTTATTGCTGTTTTAAAATGAGTTACTATTTTAAAATCTATGGCAATTATCAATAGACACAACCCCTAGGACAAACAGGCCTGGGGTCCTTGAGCTACAAGGAGTGGAAGTGGCCCTGCCCCAGGGCTGCGGCTCCCAAGGACTCGCCCCAGAGCAATGGTGACAGCATCTTGATGGGGGACACGGCTTCTCCTCCTCATAACAGAACGGCGCAGTCCCTTCCTGACTGCAGGCTGTCCACAAACACTCTGCTGTTAAAGTGAGACCCAAAGCAACACATGTGACAGCTGTCGTCTCTTAAATGCAGAGAGCTCACACAGACAGAGAGAGGGTGGGTGGTTCACAGACCCCTCCACTGGTCTTGAAGCCGCCGGTGGCAGGCAGGAGGTCCAGGTCTCTGCTGCTGCTGACTTGCTGGAGTCCTCTGGCTTTGGAGGGGCTGTGCCGGGAGGGGCTGTCCAGGGAGAGGCCGGGCGTGAAGGCTCAACGGCCCAGAGGAGGAACCACCCTCGCTGACCCTTGGCTGTACAACCGTATCTTTATACTTTGACTTCTTTAAGTTTATGGCAGTGCCCAGCACTGCTCCAAGGGGCCGGGAGCCACTGTGAGGGGTGAACTCCCTCCGCTGTGACATCAGGGCAGGGGCTGGGCAGCAGCTACGGGACACACGGGCTGCTGGCCAGCGTGTTCACTTCACTGAATGACAGACAGTTCTGCAAACCAGGATCTGCAGGTGGAGAAGAGCTCAGGGCCCGCCCTGCCCGGCGCAGGGCCACGTCCACGAGGCGACTCAGGGTGGCCCATGTCTCACACTGATTCGCCTGCACAGGTACAGGACACAGCCTGGCCCTGGGCGGCACCAACCACTCCGCAGGTGGCTGGGAGGCCCCAAGCACAGCCTGTGGGTGTCGCCTGCAGGAACAGAACCGAGATGGGGGCTCTGTGACCTCAGGAATGAGCAAGGTGAACCCAGAGTCCTCGGCCACACTGTGACGCACATCTTCTGCAGGGGGGCTGGACTCCGCTTCGCCCCGCACCCGGGGGTGGCCCTGGGGCCCGCACGGCCAGCAGCCCACAGACTCCACAGGCTCACACCGCCCTGGTGTCTTGGCGCTGGGGCAACACGTCCACCAGGTGCCTCTAAGGACCTGCATGGCTATGGGGGCCACCTGCCTTCCCACAGGATGACACCAGCATGCCTGTCGTGGAGACACCAGCAGCAGCACAGAGCAGGATATGTCGGCCACCACCACCTTCCAGAAGGCTCCCCACCCCGACTCATCTGAAAACCTTCCCTGGACAGTGAAGTGCTCTGTTATTTCAAGGCTCAGCCCACAGCGCCACCGCTGGCTGCAGGGAAGCCTATGTCACCAAGCTCCCCCAGGCAACGTCCTCTTGGGCACCTGCTCTACAGCAGTCAAAGAACACACCTGCGCAGGTACCAAGAACAGAACCACCACTCTGATCCCTGCCCTGCTCCTTCCCAGTCACTCCTGTTCACGTCACTCCCACTCTTTGGAACAGGTCTCCAAGCCCCGCACCGCAGCCCATCAGGGACTGGTAACTCTACTTGTTGGTCACAAACATGGTTTTTAAAATACGGCAAAACCAAAGGGGGGAGGGGCATTGGTGCATCCCAGGTAGGGGCGGGACTCAGGCCGCAGGTGCCCCTGTGCCGGGCTGGGAGGTGCAGTGGTTTCTGTGGCGTGCTGGACCCCAACCCTTGGCAGCTAGCACTTCTTTGGTTTGGAACATCTCACCTCCCCCTCGGAGAGCTCCAGTGCTGCTTCCAAACTGCAGGAAGATGCCTGAAACTGAACTGACGGGACAGGAAGTGCCCAGAGCCCCCCATGTGCTCAGCAGCAGTGCGTGTCTTGTGTCGACACCTGCTGGCTGGGGTGGTGAGGGTGCTCTCGCCCACAGTGTGACGGTGAAGCCAGGGGCTGGGGCGGGACCTGAGCTGCCCTCAGGGATGCCCTGGGCTGCCAGGGCGCATGGATCTCTGGGTCCCCCGAGGCCAGACCGTCCTGCATCGCCAAGGTCGTGGCCAGCGCAGGAGGGGCGAGGTTGCCCCAGAGCCGGCTCTGAGCGGGAGCTCGGGAGTTCCGGCCACCGTGCGCAGAACCTGCTGGTGCTGCCAGACGGAGACTCTGCAGGCGCGGTGGAGTGAGGGGCCTCAGGCCACAGTGTGCCGAGAAGACGGTGACGCCAATGGCAGCCAACGCAGCTTGCTGGCGGGAGCCCCACGGTTTGCTGGCGAGGACACCGCGCCTCGCAGCAGCAGTACTGGGTGCGAGCGTGGGGGCTACTGCCGCCCTGACGAGGCACCACAGACCTCACGCCTTAAACCACACGGCAGGTGCAGCTGGCATCTCAGCTCCGGGTCTCATGTCAGGACTTCGCTCCTACCTTGCTGGGGGCTTGGGGAGCTGCCCCCAGGCCCACCCTGGAGGGAGGCAGACCCGGCCCGAGGCCTGGTGTGAGTGCGCCCACGCTTTGAACGCTGCTCCCCTCCTGCCCTGCTCTCTGCTTCCTGCTAGAGAAAGGCGCCTGGCTGAGCCCACGTGGGTGGTGCAGGAGACTGACCCTTTTAAGCACACTGTCCTTAATTACCCCACTTACCCAGACGGCTCTGGGCTGCGTGGGCCCTGAGACGGGTACCGCCGGCCAGGCTCTAACACTGTGCTCTGAGCACCTGGACTCCCAGCGAAAGCCCCACACCCTGAGGTCAGAGGGGTGTAGGCCGGCAGCCCCCCACCACCGAGCTGCAGAGAGTCTGTGTCCAGACAAGGGCAGGGCCTCTCCCAGCCTGCACAAGCCTGACCACAGGAGCGTGGTGCAGGCATCTCGATTGCCCCCCACGGAGAAGCTGAAGGGCCGTCTGGTTCTCGAGCACAACTAGTTGTTCTGAGCTGAGGCTGTGGAGCGCTCACCGCTGGGCCCAACACAGAGCAAGTAGGCAAGAAGCAGCCCCTGCGTGCTGCGTCCAGACGGACGGCGGGTCTGAGAGGCCTGGCGGGTCTGGCCACACCTCCTTGGACGCCCGGCACAGCCTGCAGTGGGCTGAGTCCTGCAGGCTCAGGCCTGGCTGCACCTTCACGGGCCACTTGCTGTTAAATCGTTTCTCTCTTTACGCCACTCCTCTGAGGCCCTGCGCTGGCCGGGAGGCGGGAACCCGGCGTTACTATTGCCAGTTTCAAGGTTCCACAAACATCAGCATGAACTCGGCTTACGACGTGCGAGAGGGAGACAAACAGAACCAAAAAACCCTCCCTCAAGACACTGCCTCATGGCAGGAAAGGTCCAAAACAGAGAGCCGCCCTGGGCACTCCAGCGTGCAAATCTGACGTGGCCTTATTTTGCATACTGGAAAAAATCTTTTTTTTAAAAAAGAAGATCACAGAATTACTATTACTCCAGCCGCTTGCTTTCTTCAGGTCATGGAGAGGGTAGCAAAAAGTGCATGTTGCCCATAGCACAGGACATGCACACACACGCACACGCAGAGATACACCGTGAACACAGGCACGCATGTGTGCACACACCTCTGCACACAATGCACAGATACAGTGCAGACACACGTGATGCACACGCACACAGAGGCACAGACACCCCAGAGGGAGGAAGGCGAAATATTACCTGGCTCTTCCGGCAAGCAGAGTGTTCCTTACCTGGGAGGGAACGAGATGTCCAGTTCATACAGTCTGTCCTTAAAGACGGACAACTCTTTGTCAAATTCCAAGAGCTAAAGAAAAGAAAAAGAAAACAAAGTCACTTTGTTTTTCCTCACCAGGACACACTGGTCCGTGTGCAGCGGGATGCCTGTACCTGCCGGGAAACACGCACGGCTCAGAGAGTGGCGTCTGCCCCCCCAGAGCCGCTGCGACCTGCCACCAGGAAGCTCCGGGGATGCCACCGACTCTGGTGTCCAGGCCTCTGCTGTGACGGCAAGACCTGCACTGCCATCACCGACCAGCTCCGCTCACCCGGGGACCTTCCCGCACGCTGGGCCTTTCCGCCGGCCGCCCAGAGCAGCACTCACAGCCTCGGGGGGCGCCACGGCAGACATGGTGGATGGCAGACGCCGTCCCTCTGCAGCACCTCTGACCGCTCCTCCCTGGAGCTAGGCTTGACGTCACAGCAGGAGGACACAGCTGGCAGCCCGGGAGCGTGAGCATTGGCCTCACACAAGAAAGTCAGAGAAACTGCCCCACCTTTGCACACAGGTAAGATTCCGGCGGCAATGCAGGCATGAAACACTCGTGCCCATGGGAGAAGAGGCCCCTGAGGACTCCCCAGAGAGGAGGGTGTCGCCCCCACCCCTGAGATGTCACCGTGGCACCTCTCGACGCCACTCATCAGTCACGTCCACCCACAGCTGTGCGGGCCTGGCGCCGCCCGGCTCAGAACCACAGCATGTCCCGGCGCTTTCCTGCCTCCTCATCCATCATTCCCGAGACGTGCAATTAGCAGCCTCGTGTACGCAGTAATTACCGTGTGCGGGCTGCTGCCTGAGCCACCTGCACCGCGGCCCCACCCACTCTCCGCCACTGCGTCCCCGCCCGCCCAGGCTGGCACCTGTGATCTGGGGCCCGGTCAGGGCTCAGGTCAGAGGAAAACAGCCGGAATCTCTTTCAGAAATTGTCATGTTCACAGCCTGCCACGGCGACCACGCGAGGGGAGGGACGGGGCCACTTCAGACACAGCTGCCTGGTGTCACTGCACATGGCAGAGCCCAGGTTCCGGCCGAGTCACAGACAGCCGGGCCCCGGTGCTGTGTGTGGACAAGTCCTGCTGGTGGGAGCGCCAAGGGCTCTGTGCAATTCACCCAGCTCAGCGCGGCTCCGGCACCCAGGCCCGCAGGCAGCTCTCCGTGGCACCAGGTGGCCCTGCTGCCTCTGCACCGGGGGAGGCTCCGGCGTCACCCGAAGGAGTGACCCGCTCCAGGGCCAAGAGCTTCGGGAATGACCTTGGGGCAGGCCCCTGGCGGGTGGGATCCGGGAGCGGATGTCCTGGACAGGGAAGTCCACCTTCAAGGGCAAAGCGCGTACATGGGCTCCAGACCAATCCTGCGCTCACGTGTGTGTGTTCATGTACCTGTGGGAACACTCACGCTTACGCACTGAGGCCTACACACACATCACATCTAGGTCACCCCATGTTGGAGACAAACATCCCCCGAATCCCAGCGTGGGCCCTGCTGGCCTCTCAGGCACGGGGTGCCCGGGCAGCGCTGTGTGCAGAGCCAGGCCCTCCTGCCGACAGTGGGGGCCGTGCACCAGGCTGGTGGCTTGTCTGGGGCTGACCCTGCTCTGACCAGCAGTTCCCCGGAGCAAACTGCCGGGCGAGAAGTAGCCTCACAGTCTCCACACACCCAGCGCCTCAGGGGAGGAGACCCCAACTGTCCTCTGCACAACGACCTGGTGGAGAGACCCTCGCCCACGCCACCGGGACTCTGAGAAGCCGGGGTCTCTCCCTCCCTCCTGGGTCCCCCGTGGGGTGTTCAAGCAGGCCCCAAGGGGGCGGGGGGCTTCCTGTGCCCGGCACTCATGGCCGGAGGACGATGCTGGTCCCGGGTGGCTCAGAGGGAGCCGCTCAACCTGTTGGGGCCTGGGCCACGCTGCTGGCATGTCTACACAGCAGGCACGTCTACATGGCAGACCTATGCTATGGCTGACCTGTCTGCACACTCAGAATCTCAGCCAGAGCACACTTTGTACCGTGTTTGGTAAAATGGAACTCTCCCCTTCAGGGAGAAAACGAGATTCTGCTTTTCAAAAACACATCTGCCCTGAATGCAGACGAAAGTTTAACATCACTGGATGAACAGATGATTTGCACCGAGAGGTAAAATTAAAGACCTAAACTTCTGATCTTTCAAGGATTAACTGTGATCTGACTCCAAGCGTCAAAACCTGCCCCTCGCGAGACAGGCCCAGGTGGCACCGTGGCACGTCCAGCGGGCAGCTTCTCTGCCAGGGGAGAAACCAGTACACACATTTAGACCCGAGAGGAGACTAAGGGCAGGCCCCCCCGTGCCCTCCCTCCAGCCCTGGCCCCGCAGCCTCTGCTCCTGCTCCGTGCCCTGCGCAGCAGGCAGGGCCACCCTGGGCATGGGGGAGGCAGAGGGGCAGGGTCTGCTGAGGACCCACACCCTTGCCTGGGCCGGGCTTTCCAGCCTCAGCCCCGCGTGGCCTGGCACCCAGCAGCCACACTGGCCCCTGCACCTTGGCTCTGTGGGAGCGTTCTGTACACACGTGTGCAGCCACGAGGCACTCGATGACAGGGACACGTTCTGAGAGATGTGTCACGGCACAATTCCGCATCGTGCGAATGTCACCGGGTGTGTTTACGCAGACCTGGATGCACAGCCCACCGCACGCCCGCTGTGCGGCGCAGCCCTGCGCCAGGCACTGAGTGCCGTGGGCAGGTGGGACACAGTGGTGAGCATGTATGCAAACGTATCCCGACGTGGAAAAGGTGCGGTGAAACACGGCACACGCGATAAACAACGGACACCTGCACAGGGAGCTCACCAGGAAGGGGCCTGCAACGGGAGGCTGCTCTGGGCTTGGTGAGGGCATGGGGAGAGCCGTGAAGGCCCAGGCGCTGCTGCGCACGGAGGGCCACACGGAATTGATAAACCGTTTTCCTTCTTCACCAGCAAGTTGACCTTGGCTTACTGCAACTTTCTACTTCATAAATTTAATATTTCTAACTTTTGGACAGTTTTGTAGTAACAGTTTAACACAAACACGTTATACAGCTGTGCAAAATAGTTTTTCTTTATATCCTTATTCTAAAACCTTTTTCCTGTTTTTAAAATTTGTTATTTTTTTAAGAGCTTGTTTGTTAGAAACTAAGACACAACACGCACATCAGCCTGGCGCAGGGTCAGGCCACGGATGCCGCCGTCTTCCCTCCACATGCTGCCCCACTGGCAGGTCTCTGGTGGAGGACACGCCCGGGTCTGTCACCCCTGCGGTGACGGTGCCTTGTGGACGGCCCCGCAGGACCTGCCCGCGCTGTCGCCGCTGACTCAGGAGCGCACTCTAGACCAGCGATAAAAAGCAGCTCAGTCGATAGTAAACCGGTGACACTGCCGTTTGCCGTCATTGCCGTGCGCCGTGGGAGCTGCAGGCGCAGTACTGCTGCGTGGCGGCGTGGTGTGCACGGGCATCGCCACAAACACACGAGCAGCGCCCTGCGATGCATCAGGATGGCATCGACGTTGGCCGGAGACAGGAATTTCCAGCTCTGCCACAATCCTATGGGACCACCGTCACACATGTGGTCCAGTGTCGACCCAAATGTTGCGATGCGACGCCTGGCAGTACACACGCACGTGTGCAAACCCACACATTTGTTTTGCTTCCACATCACTGACCGGGCCAAGGCCATGAGCCAGACGGACTGTGTGTGAATCACCTTCGCTTCCGCGCTGAGCCTCCCCCCCAGCAGTGGGGCTGTTGTCAGTCTGGAGGTCCCCACAACCAGCTCTGGGGACACCTCCTAGGGGACCGACACCTGTGTGCTGTGTGCATACATGTGTGCACACGTGTGAGATCTGAGTGTGCCACACGCGTACAGAATGTGTGGTGTCCTGGTCTGTGTGTGTGCCTAGATGTGGGGGCTTTTGCTGTGACCCAGGGACCACGCCCCAGTTTCAATCAGCCCGGCCAGGCCCCCAGCGGCCACAGTCTGCCTGAACACTCTGATCACAGAGCAGAGTCTGCAAATGCCCACACGCGTGCACCCCACACACTCCGGCACGGCTGCCCCAGGTGCACGGCGCGGTGGGCTCACGCCCCCCGTCACGACTGACTGCGGTCTGTCAGCTGTCCCCTGGCTAGTGGCACCGTGAGATGGCCCAGCAGACCACCCGCCCTTGGTCCTTCCTGACGCCCCCAGGCCCCCATGCGCTGAGCCCCAGCCCCTCTCCCAAGAGACCCTCCAGGCAGCACTGCTACGCACTCGCCGGCCAGTATTTGCGCAGAGACGTCCTGAACTGGGCGTGTAAACTCGCTTTCACTAATGCTCATCGAGCGTCTGTGTGTGCTGGGCGCGCTGCAGGCCAGCCTTGGCCACGGACAGAGCCGGAACCTTCAGGCCCAGGGGGGACAGACACGCAGCTGCGCCGGGGCCATGCGAGCTCTGATGGGTCGGTGGGACCCTCACCCCACGTGGCAGCACTGGGGAGAGCTCCCGGGGCCCCGTGCTGCCGCCCACCCGCCACGTCCACACAGAGGACGTGGGGTGAAGCCACCGCTGCCGCTGCGCAGGCTCCCGACCAGGAGTCACTCGGCATTCCCGCCGCGCTGCTAGCTCGTCTCTCTGAGCTCCTCGCAAACACGAGCCCAATTTCACATGCGACCCGCACGCTCCCGTTGATTGCAGAGCGACAACAGGCAGGGCCGGGAGCGGACGATGACAAAGGGCGCTGGTTGTGCGCATCCGTCAGGAGCTGTCCCCGCGGCAGAGTCTGCCGCGCTGCGGCGACACCGCGCTGATAAAGGGAAGAGCCCAGAAAATCGATGTGCCGGGGACGGCGCGGCTGCTAAGCACACGGAAAACATCTCTCTCCGCGCGGCTGGCGCTGCGGAAACTCCCAGCCCTGCCCTGGGACAGCCACGGAAAATTTAATCTCTCCAAACCCTCGCCAGGCCACTCCATCCTGCGGCCCTGACAGCCACACTCACAATTAATTATACAGTTTCGATGGGAATATCGACTAAACAAAGCTATAAATCATAGGAAAAGTCAATAGGCATGGACACATTCAATCATGTCCCGGCCAATGATTACTACTCTTAAAATACAATAATTATTTTCAGGAGCCAGCTCGAATTAAATTCCTGTCAGACGGGTACAAGACCGGCGGCTGATGAAGGATGCGATGGATTTGGGGGCTGAGGCCGGCGCAGGTGTGTCCGCCCTGTGGACGGGAGCTGGCTTCTTGTGGCCGTGGTGCTGCCTGTTCAGCCAGACCGAGAGGATGAGGCCATCGCCGACGGCGCATCAGGCCACCTGTCTCATCCCTCCCCTGAAGGAGACGACGCCCTGGTCTCCAGGCACAGTTGCCCGGGCGGGTAACTCTCCCACTGCATGTTCCTGGGCAGCTGCGTGGGCACAAGCACATCTGAGGCGCCGCCGTCTTGGGACCCGACGGCAGGACAGTGCCGCTGTTTGGCCCTTTGGAGAAACTGCACACAGCGCAGGAGGGCACAGGGCACCGGGCTCCAGGCCCCTTGGCGTGAGGTTCCTGACACGACACGACACACAGGGCACGTGGGTCCTCCCAGATCACTGCCCACGAGTCTGCCCTTTGCGTCAGCCCAGCTGCACTTTTCTGTCGGAGAATCAAATCCAAAGTTCTCCTGAACATTCAAGCTAAGTTTCTTCTTAGACCCGAGATGGCCTCATAGGTAAACGGGGGCAGCGTCACTTCCAAAGGCAACGGCGTGTCTCTGTCTAAATGCCGAGAGACGAAAACAAGGACTCTGGACCCCACAGAAGACGGTCACTCTCAGGATGTCTCCAGAATGCGCCGCAACCTCCATCCCGCGGCACCACTTGCCCAGGCCTGTGCTTCTCCCTCGGCCACTGCAGCCTCCTTCTCATCCCGCTCCTTGCTCCTTCTGGAACGTACTGTCCCCTTAGACACCCTGGCATCCTCCTCCGAGGGCTCCCACCGTCTTCCCACCCTGTACACAGTCCCGAGAGACCTCACGCCCTGGGCTCCGAGGGGCCGGCTCTACAGGTGCCCCTCATGGAGCCCCTGTCCTGGCCGCCCCCAATTCCATGCTTGTCCACATGTGGTCCCTTGGGGGGGACCGGCAGCTCCAAGCAGAGGGCAGACCCTGCAGCCAGCGCTGCCCTGACAGGGAGCCAGCTCTCGACTGATCTGAGCTGTATGTTCCCACCTCACTTTCCACATGCACTCATGTACACGCATGCACATGTACTCATACACACTCAGGTACACACACGCACCCACTCCACCTACGCAAACACACATGTACTCATATACACACGTATGTACACCCACCCACCTATGTACACACATGCACGTGTACACACTCAGGTACACACACGCACCCACTCCACCTATGCAAACACACATGTACTCATATACACATGCACGCACACACCCATGTACACACATGCACACGTACTCATACACATACTCACGTACACACATGCACCTACCCCCACCTATGTACATACACATGTACTTATATACACACGCACACACACCCATGTACACATATTCATACATGCTCATGTATACACATGCACACATATGCACCCACCCCACCTATGTACACACATGCACATGTACTCATACACTCATGTATACTCATGTACACACATGCACCTACCCCCACCTATGTACACACACATGTACTCATACACACATGCACACACACCCATGTACAAACATATTCATACACGCTCATGTATACACACACATGCACCCACCCCACCTATGTACACACATGCACGTGTACTCATATACACTCATGTATACACACACACATGCACCCACCCTCACCTATGTACATACATGCACATGTACTCATATACACACTCAAGTATACTCATGTACACACATGTACCTACCCCCAGCTATGTACATACACATGTACTCATATACACACTCATGTATACTCATGTACACACACGCACCTACCCTATGTACACACACATGTACTCATACACACATGCACACACACCCATGTACACACATATTCATACATGCTCATGTATACACATGCACACACATGCACCCACCCCACCTATGTACACACATGCACATGTACTCATATACATACTCACATACACACATGCACCTACCCCCACCTATATACATACACATGTACTCATACACACATGCACACACACTCATGTACACACATATTCATACACGCTCATGTATACACATGCACGCACATGCACCCACCCCACCTATGTACACACATGCACATGTACTCATATACACACTCATGTGTACACATGTACACACATGCACCCACTCCCACCTATGTACACACATGCACATGTATTCATATACACACGTATACACATGCACCCACACCCACCTATGTACACACATGCACAGTGCTCATATACACACTCATGCACACACATGGACATGTACTCACGAGCATACCCACACAAGCGCACACATGTGCTGCACATACAGCAAGTCCAGCAATGGGAGTGTGAGAAACTTGCACACAGCTCTCATCAGTGCACACGTGGCTTTTGCCCATTCAGAGTGAAGCCTGCACTGGGGAGCCCCCCAATCCACCCAGGGTCCCACCTTAGACACACATAAGGGTCTCCGACAGGCCCGCTGAGGGTCACACCACCCATGGACGGGACACTGATGCGGGAGTCTGTGTCCCACCCAGCCCGGAGGCAGGACGCACCCCACAAGCTGTCCCCAGCAGGGCAGTGTGGCCCCCAGACTCAAAAGCTGACTCGAGAGGTGGCGGCGTCAGGAAGGGTGGTCCTGGAGCCACGGGCCACAGCCGACAGCAAACTCACCGCGGTGCCGTTGTTGTCTCGGAAAACCTCCTGGTTGAAGTAGTTGAAGAGTTTCTTCTCTAGCTGCAGCATGACCTGCAAGTCAGAGCTGTCAGTGCCCGAGCCGGGCGGGGACACACCCACCCCGACTCCCACCACCGGCAGGCAGGGTGGCGGAGGCTGCAGAGGCTGCACCCCCCGTCAGCGCGGCCCGGTGGCCTCGCGTTGCCCACAGGCAAGGGCAGGCCCCACTTACCTTCCGGTCGTTGTCCGACTCGCGAAATATCAGCTTCACGACTTCGTTGGTGTCGGCGGCCCGGACCGTCTGCATCGTGGCCTTGGTGCAGAGTGTCTGCAGGAAACACAGAGGGACTCAGGCCCGAGAGGCTCTGCCTGCCTGGGCGGTGTCAGTATTCTCCGGACCACCCCAACTGGCAGGACACCCGTTTCCAAACAGGGGCCGGCGGCTGGAGCGGCCTCACAGCCAGGTTTGCACACCTGGGCCCGGAGCTGCCCCCACGGCCTCCCTCACACGGCCCTGCGCCTGCCCCTAGGCGAGACCCGGTGCTCACCAAGTGCAGCTGCAGAGGCTCCCGGCCACAAACCCGCTTCCACATGGAAGCGACCAGCACAGACAGGGCTGCGCTGAGTAGAGCCCGGCCCTGCGTGTGGCTCCCTTGGGTGGGGGCTGGGCAGGCTCTTCTCGGCTACGCAGAGGTGGGGGGCTAGGTGGGGACACACTCCTGCTCCCTGGCAGTAACCCCCAAACCAGACCGAGGGTGCTCAGCTGGCAGGGCCAGGATGCCACAGCATAGGAGGGAGGAGCTGGGGGTGAGGACGCAGCGGGGGCAGGGCTGGCCAGCACGGGAAGCGGCAGCCGCCTGGACGGCAGAGGAGAGGGAAGGCCTTGTCTTAACCTCGGTGCTGCGGGGGTCAGGCGGAGCTGGGGGCCCCTCCCCAGCATACAGCAGGAGCCTGGGGGCCTGGCGTGCTCGGCACAGCGTAAGTGGTGACAACTCAGGAATCCTTCACCAGGGAGAGGCCGTGCTCAGGGCTGGGGAGGACAACTCTTCTCCCACCTGCCCCGGGAGCCCTCAGGAGCTTCCCAGAGCAGGGCTGGGGAGGCGGGGTGGCTGCCACCGCCCCAGAGCACACTCCAGGGCAGGTCATTGACATTCAGAGCGCAGGCTGCTGGTCGGGTCAAGCCCCCCAAGGTGGCTTTTGGACTCATGTGTCACAAATCAGTCTGGGGCCTTCAAGCAGCCTGAGGATTAGGACAAGCACCCAAACAACCGGAGGCCTGGCCTGCCCCAGGAGGTCTGGCCATCCACATGCTAATGCGCTTAAGTGGCTTAAGCAGCTTTCCGCAGACGCCATTGTGGCCACCCCAGCACGTAGGAAATTCCTGGTTCTGTCTCCCAAAGGCATCTGCTGGAGACTTTTTAAGAACTGCTTTATCTCGCCCCTTCAGGCAGCTCCTGAAGGACAGACATCCCCGGACCCTGGGGCCGCCCAAGAGGCCCCGACACCTGCCCCGGAGCCGCGGCGCCCCCATTCCCAGGCCTCCCGGAGCCGGCCTGTTCCCTCTCCTTTCAGCCCACAAAGTCCTGGCCACTCATGCAGAAAGCGCCAGGCCGGGCTTTTCCGGCTTGCCTGCTCACAGAGGGATTTTTCTCTTTTGAAAGGAGAAAAAAATACCCCAAAAGCTATTTTTAAAAAGCCATCTAGGATTTGTTTCCTCATCCATAGTCGCAGGAAGGGATGCTACAGAGGGTGGCCCCAGCACACAATCTCGGGGCGCTCGGATGCCGCCCGTGTTTTCTCTCGGAGTTTAAGGGGACTGCTGTGTGCCAAGGAAGTCCCTCCGTGTGCAGAAGCGAAATCCCTGGGCTTCTTCCTGTTTGGGTGACTACCGAGGCACGAAGGCCAGACAGGGTGGCCGCAGGCCCAGAGCACAGTCAGCCAGGGAGGACGCTGTTCTCTGTGTCACAGAATCACACGGTCTTCACAGCCCGTCTGACTTGGCGATCAGAGCCCCGATGTGCACACGCACAGCTGATGGGCCCCTCCCCACCCAGCCACAGCCACGCGGGCTCTGCCACAGAGTTCAAAACTCCACCGAGAGGCAGATGCAGCCTCTCGGACCCTCACAGGCCACGTCTTGTACATGCATCTAAAAGAGCCCGTTTAGAAAAACAGAGGTTGTTCTGTGCTGACAACAACGCCCGAGTGCCGAGACACAGGGCCATGGGAGCAAGTACGGGCCACCGAGTCAGCCTCCAACTTCAGGACAAGAGCCCGCACTCACCCCTGGCTCCTCTGGGACAACCTGGCTGTCACAGCTGCGTGAGAGGATGCCAGGGACCGAGGGGTTCCCAGGGAGCGATCGGCCGGGAGCCCTCCGGCAGGACCCACGAGTCTCCCTGGCCTTGCTGAGTGGAGTCTGACGTGGGGTGTGCGCAGGTTTCAGAGCAGGGGCAGAGACGCTGCCTGCTTTAAGAAGCGTGCCTGCAAGTTCTGTGGGATAACTTATGGTCTATTCATGGTGGCAAAAGGCATATCAGGCAAAAATATATAAAATTGGATTTTCAAAATTTCTATCAGTAATGGAAACCAGGCCAGCCAGCTTTCAACGCGAAGGCACAGACCACAGCGTCTTCTGTCACTGCTGAGTCTCTCAGTGACGAGAAAGCTGTGAGGCTCGTGTGGCCACTTCGACAAGCAGTGGACGTTGGAAACCTGTCTGAACCTGCACCTGCCCACAGCTGGCCAAGCTCGGCTCCTGCAGTTCCGCTGCGGAGCAGGCTCCCTCTGAGCGAGCTGCCCGGCACACAGGGAAAGGAGCTAGCAAGCGCTCCGCACCTGGCACCCTCTGTGGGTGGCCCCTCCATGGCCCGGGGACAGGTGGACGGGGACCCAGGTCAAGTGAGACGAGTCATCTGTCTTGCTATCGGTCACCACGTGCAGGGCTGGCGTGGGCATGGCTGTGCTCAGGGTCCAGCGACCACCCGTGTACACTCACTGTCAAGCTCCGGGCCAGGTCTCGTGGAGAGCCAGGTGCACAGGTCCCTGAGCCCGGCAGCTGGCAGGGCACTTGGCCTGGTAACCAGGATGCTTCTTGGAGAAAGGACAGGAGGTCAGAGCAGAGCAGGGGAGGTTCCAGGCGGAGATCCCTGCTGGGCAGAGGCAGGGAGGGCCGTGCAGGCCACCTGAGAGAGAAGAGGGCCCCAGGGCGGGAGAGGGAGGAGCAGCAGAGAGGGGCCGGCAGTGGGAGGGCAGGGGCCCAGGGAGCTCTGGATCAGGGCTGCTGGGAGACAGGACAAGGGTGCAGGGGCCCACAGACCCTCCGCAGGGCACCCCGCCCCCTCCCCTGGTCCCAGAGGGCTCCTTTGCTCCTCAGGGGCAGAGAAACAGAACACACTTGCACGTCTCCTTTCCTCTTCTGCCCCAGCGAACTCGGGAAGTGCTGTGTGAAGGGGACACTGGCTGGGGCTCTGCCACCCAGCTCGGTCCCCAGGGAAGGCCCACGGGGCTCTAGAGCACCCTGCTGGGCCCAAGGGACATGCAGGCTCAGGGGCACACCCAGGGCTCGGAAGAAGCCCCCGGGGCGAGGCACAGGGCTGCCCTGGGTCAGGCTCCACGTCCCGCCAGAGGGGCCCCGGCAAGCAGCTCGTCCCACATGTGGCTGAGCCAGGAGCACCTGCGTCCGCCCGCCCCACAAGCCCCGCACGCCTGCGTCCACCTGCCCCTCACCGCACGCCAGGTCGGGTCTGCCACACCCAGTCCCAGCTCCAGCTGCACCTTGTGCTGTGTAAAGGGACTCAGCCTGGGCCGAGGCAGAGGCCACCTCGGGGCAGGGCTCAGTGTCCCTGGAGAAAGTTATTAGAAACAGCTGGCTGGGAACATCCCTCTGCCACCGTGACACAGCCTAAGTCTTTGATTATTCCCTGGCAATTAGCACATTCTGTGTGCATTTTTTCCGAGGCAGACAGACAGCCTGCTGGCTGGAGGAGCCACAAACCCCCATCCCAGGACCAGAGGCCACCAGCCATGACAGCTGGGTCTCCCTGAGAGCTCCAGTACCCGGCACCTTCTCAAAGGCCCCCAGCAGCACTCCAGGAGCTCCGAAAGGGGTGGGCCCGTCCTCTGTGACAGGTGGGCAGAGCCACCGGCCCCTGGATCACAGGCGACCATGTTGTCCTCCCACCAGGAGCGTCCGCGGGCTCTCCCAGGGCTGCCGGGCGCATGCTAGCGCAAACACACAGGCAGGTTCGTCCCTTTGGCCCCCTCCTGGCTGTTGGCGCTGGCACACCCTCTCCCGGAATCTGCGCTGAGGGAGAAGAGGGGGCCCGGCGGGTCCTTGACACGCAGCCTGCACCACGGGGGCTGCCAGACCTGGCATTGTCCGGCCCAGAACGGTGCTTTCAGGAGGGACGACGGCGCCATTGTCCGGGTGGCCTGTCAGTCAGCAAGGGTCGCACAAAGCGTTGGGGCAAGGCTTAATCCTGACTCCTGTCAGAGATGAAAACAGCCGGGGCCAGATGTCTGCAGACTGTTTAACGCACAGGGAGCGTCCAGCCTCGCGAAGGGCCGGAAGCCGCAGGGAGCCGGCTCTTCCCTCCTCCCTCAACCTGGGAGCAAAGGGCTGTGGACGGCTGAATAAAACCAAAACAAACATCACGTCAACCTTGCCCCAAATCTGGACACAGCACAGGCAGCACTGACGGAATATTCCAGGGCATTCTTAAGGAATCGAAACGTCGCCACAGGAATGAGACATTGTTTTTCCAAACCGAGACCTCCTGAGGAAGCAATGAGTGACCCAGTAGCCCGGGAGAGCGCACCCCTCCGCGAGTGTTCCTGGGGCCGGAGCGAGCGGGACGGAGGCATGTCCACCTGCCAGGACGCCGGGAGGCCTGGGCCGTGCCAGGGCCACGGGCGAGGGAGCGAGGCCTCCTGTGGAAGCCTGAGGTGGCCCCGTCCGCGCTCACCTGCGTCCACCGCGCGGAGCACACCTGGCCACGGAGCAAATCCGCGGGGGCCCCCTTGGCTCTTCTCACCACGTTGGAAGGAAAACAACAAAACGCAGCCCATTCCTCGGGGTGACGACTCCCCTGTGGGCAGCCTGGCCACCGCTCGCCTGTGGGAGCCTGTTCAGCCTCCAGGTGACAGGAGACCCAGACCTGCCGACACAGCAGGTGGGAGCTGAGGATGGAATTCGGGACCGAGGAGCGAACGCACCAGAACCAAGCAGCTCAGACGCGGCCCAGTCTGACGGTCCCCAGGCTGCAAGGCGCCGTCCGTGTGAGCCCTTGGCCAGCCGTGGAGGGCGTCCTCGGCACACGCGTGCCCCTCGTCCTGAGGCTTTCCCGGCGGTCATGTCAGCGCTCGGGAGGCCGCCTGTTGGCGTGCCCACGCAATGGCGCCACCGCTGACACTGACCCTTCTGAAAATTTCCTCCCTGCACTGAGGAGGAAGCGCTGGCCCGGCACACGGCCTGTCTGGGCCTTGGCTAACACACGGAACACACGGATGGGGAGCCCACCGCCTGCAGGCGCTCCCGCACGCTCGTCCATCCTGCGGGTCTGCCCTGCGCCACCGAGGGTGGCCTGAGGACACGTTTGACCAATTTTTCATGCCCGTCCCTCTAACTGTGACCCTGCTCCTGAGCTTTTATCCCTCTGACAACTTCATGCAGAAAAACACGCAGGCCCCCTGACAGCGTGAAATCAGGGACAAAGGCCGGGACAAAGGGGCTGAGGCAGGCAGGCGGCCGAATTTCAGCCACAGACAGAAGTTCGCGGGAACAACTGAAAGGAAACGCTCATCAGAGACACGGCCTTAAGAGCAGCGTCTGCGGCAGCTCAGACCCAGGGCCCCGGCGGCAGCCGCCCGCAGCGGCCAAGCTTGGCCGGGAGAGTGTTGCCGGGCTCTCCGGGTCCTCCAGGGTCCCGGCATGCGGGGTGCGGACGTCTGGGCGGGGCGCCCACCCTCTCCGCCCTGCCGACACCTGCGCACGACCCCGGGGCCTCCCGGAAGACAGCAGGACTGAGGGCGCGGCACCACACACCGCGAGCTCCGGCGTGAAACCAGCCAACCAGCCGCGCTCTGGCTCTGCATAGGTAGCGCCTCAGACCAGCGGCCGTACAGCGGGCGCAAAGCTGGGAGCCGCCCTCAGGCCTGGGGCTGGTCTCAGGACGCGACGGGCACCCCCTCCACGCAGAGGGAGGCCTCCCCTCCAAGGACAGGCCGTGTGGCCTCCTCCTGCGGGGGGTAGGGTGGCAGGTGCGGGCCGAGGCAGAGGCGTGGCCCCCTGAGCTCCGCCCATCACACGGACTGTGCCTGGGGCCAGCGGTCAGTACCGAGACGGGCCGTCCTCAGCTGTCTCCACCTGCGCAAAGCAGCCCGGCCCGTGGGCGCCACCAACACCACACAGCGCTGCTCCGGGCTGAGGCACAGGCTGTTCCTGGAGCTGGTCACCTCTGGGAGCAGCGGCTTCTCCATGGAAACCTGGAGACCTGGAAGATGCGTCAAGGAGGCCTCTTGTCCCGCCAGGCATCCGTCTGTCCTCCGCTCCCGCGCAGGTGCACACGAGTTCTCTTCAGCTAGGACCCTCTCTGCAAGACGCCGTGGCCCGGAAGGACGCTGTCGCTGGGAGCTGAAGCCGGCGGTGGCCTCTGTCGGCCGCTGAGACCGGCATCCACTTCCATGCTGGGGCACCCACTTCTGCGAGCGATGGGTGCCAGGGTCCCACGGAAGAGGGGACTCTGACTTTCTTGGCTCAGAGGGTTGAGAAGCTTCTGCAGTGTCACCGTATGCCGTGACCGGCAAGTTGGTCTGGCAGGTCCTGCAGACGGAGCCGTCCCCCGCCTGGGCAGTAGATGAGGCCGCCCCTCCTATGCTGTCGACCGGATGGCCGCCCTCGAGACTCAATCTGTGGGCTCCGCTCTCCCCGCCCCAAGGAAACCGCCGTGACATCAGAGACCTGACCCTCCAGGGCGAGTGCCGTGAAGCGGACATTGGTGACCCTGCGGAAGGCTCCGCGCCAGCAGCGGACCAAAGGCGCGGCGGCCAGAAATCCATCACTGTCTCACCTTTCTCCTCGGCACCCTGTTAGCCGCGGTTACGCTCTAGCGTGAGAGAGGCTGGAGATAGGACGGGTCGCACGTGCCAGTCCGTCGGCAGCTCCCAAGCAGCGGCGACGAGAGAAACAAGGAGGTTTCTAGAAGGCGGTTACCAAAGACAGGCCTGAGTGCCTGACACAGCTTCCTTAAAACAAATTAATGGGAAATCATTACCTTCCAGTTTCAATTCTCTGAATGGCGACAGAAACGGAACTGACTCCCGGGGAAAAACACTTCTTACCCTGGGAATAATTCCGGTTGCAACGTCGGACATGCATACGAGTTTGTGTTCCACCGCATGGCGTTGAAGGCAGCTCTAATCGAAAAGCTCCCACCGCCAGCCGGCATGCCGCAGCCAGCACGGGGCCGCCACGCTGCAGGGAGAGAGCGCGAACGCTCAGCTCTACAGAGTCCTCTGGGTGTCCATCTGGGTCTCAGGAGCACAAAATGACATCACCGGTCCCAAGTGATTAACTGTCCTCGGTAACTGACACCTACAGACGCCACTTCAAGTCTTAAATTCATCACGGCGCAGAAAGCGGGAATGATCCGGGAGTCACTTAGCTGGCAGCTCTGAGGGCAAAGTCAGTGGCTTCAGAGCTTGCGTTTGTCACTGGTGACTCCCAGTCGAGCACAGTGCCTGGGAAGTAGCGTCTCCACGGATTCTCCGGCCCTCCCCGCCGGGCGCATACCCACCGCCCCCGATAGCTGGAGCACAGCGCAGACGGCTGCCCCCGCTGGGGGAGACAGGGCCCCAGACCCCAGAAGATGCCTGCTGGGCCACTGGACGCTCACGGAGGGCAGAGGCCAGAGCTGAGAGGGCCGGTGATGCCAGCCCACTTGTCTCCTCGCTTTTGGTAGAAACGGACACACGAGTGAGCCTGAACCAACTCTAGCCGGGCTCCCGCCCTTCTCGTCACACACGCGTGTGTGGCTTCCGGAAGTGACCCCTCACGCGGTGCGCGTCGGGAGGGCGGCAGAGGCCAGAGGGCAGCACGTCCACCTCAGGTGGTGGCGAGGTCAGGCCCCTGCCATCCCACGGTGTGACGGTGACCACCTGGACCCGCTACCACTCAGGCCCACCGCGCAGTGTCTGTCCTCGCCGCTCAGTGGGGTGGAGATTGCCCCAGGGTCAGAGAGAACGGGAATAAGCCCCATCCTGACCCTGGGCTGCACGGCCTACCCGCCTCCCAGCGCAGGGCTCGAGGGCTTCGCTGGGCACTGGGTGTGGGTGCAGGAGACACGCAGTGGGGACACAGCAGACACACAGTGGGGACATGGGAGACACAGCGGGGATGCAGGAGACACGCAGTGGGGACATGGGAGACGCACAGTGGGGGTGCGGGAGACGCACAGTGGGGACGTGGGAGACGCACAGTGGGGACATGGGAGACACAGTGGGGACATGGGAGACACAGTGGGGACATGGGAGACACAGTGGGGACACGGGAGACACACAGTGGGAACACGGGAGACACAGTGGGGATGCAGGAGACATGCAGTGGGAACATGGGAGACGCACAGTGGGGGCACAGAAGACACGCAGTGGGGACATGGGAGACACGCAGTGGGGACATGGGAGACGCACAGTGGGGGTGCGGGAGACGCACAGTGGGGACATGGGAGACACAGTGGGGATGCAGGAGACGCGCAGTGGGGACATGGGAGACGCATAGTGGGGGTGCAGGAGACACGCAGTGGGGACATGGGAGACACAGTGGGGATGCAGGAGACGCACAGTGGGGGTGCGGGAGACGCACAGTGGGCCCGGGAGTCTGAGGGCAGCGGGGCCGACATCCCTCCCCCAGGAGAGGGAAGGCCACATGCTCAGCCCACACAAAACCAGGGACGGCACTGCACAAGTAAGCGTCCATGATGACAATCTCCTTGGATTTTAGGGTCAGGGTGGTCCGCCTGACACACAACGGCTGTCTGGACGGGGTCTGTGGGCCTGGAAGCGGGCAGCGGGGCTGGCCATGGTGGGAGTCGCTGGCAGGGCCACAGCGCTCCTGTCCTCACTCCAGAAAGCCGCTTGCCCACGTCCGCCAGGATCTGCCCAAACAACCCACCCAGTTTCATTCACGCGACTTCCCCAAAGGGGGCCCTTCTGGTGAACTCCGTCTTTCAACGGTTTTCCTGGAGAGCCCCAGGCCCTGGGGAGGGAGATCTACTGGCGACCGCAAGGCCCCCGAGGGTGACCTCACCGCGGGCCGCAGGGCTGGGCACAGGCGCCGAGTGGAGCTCGCGGGGGGTGCGGTCAGTGAAAGGCGCTGTCACGGGAGCCCTGTGTCAGCACCGAGGCGGCCCCCCGCCTTTGTTGCACATTGTCAACTGTTCGCCCAGAACAACAACATGGCATAAAGACTCTTTCACGGCCTCCACCAAGGCTGCTCCCCGGGGCGGGGAAAGGGCGCGGCAGCCGCCTGCTCTCACACCAGGGAGAGCGCAGCTCACTTTCCAGCAGGAAACAGCTCGGCCCTTCCTCAGGCTGCTGTGCCGCGGCGTCCGGGCACCCCCTGCCCAGCGGGCGCGCAGCCTGGCTCTGCCCCGGTGGAGGGGCGGGGAGGGGGCAGGCAGAGCACAGACCCTGCCGCCGTCCGGGGCCCCCGCCTGCTCCTTGGAGCTGTGTGAAGGTGGCAGCAGGACATAGTCGGGGGCTGGGCAAGGCTCCCTGCACGGTGGGCGGGGTCTCCAGCAGCCCCCCAGGCCTGGCACGGAGGATCCGTCCTGTGCCCAAACCTCCCCATGGGCTTTGCTAACCCTAAGGACAGGCAGAAAACAATTTCAAAATAAAGGATGAGCTTGTAAGAGATGCAGAAAAACACACTAAAGAGTAGGGAAGACAGAACTAACATGAACTGATCAGTAGTGAATCCAAACATCTGGCTCCTCTAACAGGGTCCTAGGGATGATGGGAGGGGGGAGGCCACCCACTATTTTGCCTTCTTTTCTATCAAGTGGGAATAATTACTTCTGACATCACCATCCTAGTTGGAAATCCTGGCTGATGTTCAGAGTGGACGTCCCGGAAGAAAATCCCCAAACCATCATCACCAGCATCAAGTACAACGCCTGTCTTCTGGTTGACGCCACAGGCCCTACAGAGAAAGATCACACAGAAGCCTCTCCTTAAAGGCAGCAATTTAAAGGTAAGTTTTATGATTTAAACTAGTAGTAGTTGTTCCCACTGTTATTTTGAACCCAGTCTCTCGAGAAGCAGGAAAGTTGAGCAGAACTGTCCAACTCAGGCACCGCACGAGGCCCCGGCAGCCTGAGCTCCGTCCTCCGCGACGCAGCCTGTGTGCAGCGGAGGACAGGGCGCCACATGGCCCGGGGGGCTGGCAATGGGTGGGAGGAGGCGGCCACCGCTGCCCCCAAGATCCAGAGCCGCTGGGCTGTGCCGGTCCGTCTCCACACTGGATCCCAATTTGAGAGGAAAACCTGAGGACCAACGTTCGCCAGCAGCGGGCAGAGAGGATGGGCTGCACACGCTCCTGAATCCATGACATTCGGAGGTCATACTAAGGGCCCGCGGAAGCATCACTCTGTGGGAGTCGAAGTGGGTGATCCCTTCCGTCTGGCTCCGGGACACAAGCTGCGCCCATTGCCACGCTGAGTCCTGGGCTCCTGACAGCCACTGCTCACTGCTGCAGCACAGGCAAAACCCAAGCCACGCACACTTCTGAGGCTGGGCCAGGCTGAGGCCATGGTGTCAGGCTACCAGGGCAGTCAGTTTCTGGAATCCACAGGGCGCCCCCCCCACATGCCTGGGGCTGGCACCTCCCGTGCCCAGCCTCCCCTGCGTCCCACTGTGGTGGGCTGAGGGGCCTGTGTGCAGAGGGGCGTGGCAGGTGTCGGTCCAACACAGTCTCTGGCGCCCAGATGCAAGTCACTCTTTCCCAGGAGCCGAAGGGCTGGGGCTGTCCAGGGTACTGCCCAGGTATGATGTCATCGTCCTCCCCAGAGGGAAGGGGCTGGGTGCCGGGGCCGTCTGCAGTCTGGGCAGCCTGAACTGGGCCACCCGAGACGGCACGGTCCTGCCGGAGCAGCGCGTGTGACGTGCGGGGTGAGCGCCGCCCTCCTCTCTCCCCCTCAGGGCGTCTCCTGCTCCCTCAGCCTCCCTCCGAGGACGAGGACGGTGTCTGAGACGCCAGCGCCCTCACAGGCCCGCTCCCTGGCAGGCCCAGCTGGCACCTGAACGTGTACCTGTCAGTAGTTGGCAACCGGCTTTTAAAAACAGCCGCCAGCCTCCAAAAACGCATCCATCACCGTCACTGTCGGGAGTGATGGACGGCAGGTGTGCGTGAAGCCGGACCTCGCGGAGACGGGCGCGCCTGGCACTGCTGTCACTCCTTGTCACCAAGGCCAGCTGAGTGCCCCAGCTGCCAGCTGCCAGCACGCAAGGCATAAAACACGCTCCCTCCACAGTCCCAGCGGCAGGGACGGGCTGGAGGCGACATTATTAATCAGCGTAAGGACGCAAGGCCCCGTTACACGGCACACGATAATCGCGTCTCATTTGTGTACATTTTAATTACGGCTTCCGCAGCGCCGAGGCTGGGCACGGCGTCATGTTCTCAGTTCTGCTCTGCCAGCGTGGCTGCATCGATTTGCATCTCAAACACGGGACCGCTCCCGGGACACGGTCCCTTCACTCCGCACACACAGAGCCTCTTTCACAAGCCGGCGTCCGGCCGGGCTCTGCGGGTCAGCCCACGACCCTCCCTCCACCGAGAATACTGGCAGGTCCCGTCAGCAGGGCGTAAGGCCCGGCCCCTCCCAGAGGCAGCCCGGCCCCACAGCAGGGCCGGCAATGCCACGTCTGATCCCCCGTGGCTCCCTCCACCGTGGCTCCCTCATCTCACTGCGTCCGTGCATCTGACCTCTGACGAGTCTTGCCAGTGAGTGACGGCGAGGGCACGCAGGGGGCTGCCAAGAGCACTCGAGGGACCTGGGCAGCTCCCCGGTAGCAGTGGGGACCCTCCGCCCACCCAGCACCAAGGATTTGGGGGCTGCCCTGGGGGGCTCAACGATGAGACCACAGGCAAGTTGTGGCTTCACACAAACAGTAAAAAAAATCAGCTTCTGCCTTCATTCTCGAGAGTCACCTGCCATCTGCAGATGAAATACTGTACCCATCCCACCCTAGAGCCCCTGCCTGGCTGCCTGCCAGCCACCAGGCCTGTTTCTAGAACATACCGTCCAGCAAGATGCTCCACCTATGATAAGCACACCTTCCTGACACCTGTTTCCACCTGCACATGTTCTTCCCATCTCCACTCTGACCTCTGGCAATTGGAAAACCACCTGTGGAGTGACCCACCCAAGCCGAGGGCACAGACGTCCCCAGGAACGCAGGGCTGAGGCTAGGCGTGATCTCCTCGCGCACCTGAGGAGCGGCCTGCAGGGCGCCTACTGTGGCATCACCAGACGGGAGACAGCTGAATGCAGGATGGGGAAGGCCCAGTGACTGGACCAGGCCCAGGTCAGCGCAAGGAGGCCAGGGGTCGGCGCACGGCTCCCACTCTGACCCACGCTGCTCCGAAAGAGGCTCAGCGGCAGAAGGCGGGTGCTCGAGGCTGCACCTGCTCGGCATGGCTGAGGAGCAGAAGACACTTCCGAGCCCTCTGAGACCAAGGAGGCCCGGCCCACATCTGCACAGCCTCCTCCGAGGAGCCTGCCTAGGCTGCACCTCACAGGCCCACAGCCTTTCTCTCTTCCCCACACAAAGTTATGCCAAGAGCAAAGGTGAAGCCTGTCTTGGGGACTGTCCCCAACCCCACCCAGCCCCATCTGAGGACCCTACAGGACATGTCTCCCACCCTGCAGGCCTTCAGCTGATACCAAAATTGCAGGGGAATGGCTGCCTCTGCCTCCAAATACTCCCTCTCCTTTAAAATGTAAAGGCTTCCAAAGAGGGCATCAAAATACGTCAGATACTTAGGAGAAAGTGGCTCCTGGGGGGTTGGGACAGAACTGAGAGTCCAGCCAGGAGGAGCAGGTGAGGCCCGGGACTTGGCAGTCTCTCCTCAGGCCGGTGGGGCCTGCAGGCCGGCGCCAGCAAGCGCGCCACCCCAGGCAGTGGTGTTCGTCACTGCGTCTCCGTCACCCAAGTGCGTGGCCAGGCAGCTCAGCCGCGCACACGCAGGGATGCCTGCCACCTGAGGCTGCGTGGGGTGGCACACAGGCGGCAGACACTGAGCAGACAGACGCGCTCCTGCTGCCCCAGTCCCCACACTGCGCTGTGCCCAGCACCAGGAGGTCACAGGAAGACAGGTGCCCTGCACCCCGCAGGTCGCGGAGGGCTCAGAGCTGAGTTCCGAGGAGCTCCCCGGGAGCACGTTGCAAGGGCGCAGTGGCAGAGCTCGGTGCTCCCCCCACCCGCGCTCCACAGCTCCGTGTGGAAGGAACCAGAGGAGGGGCCACGGCTGAGAGCCCGGCCCCAGGGCAGGCCGGTCAGCCCAGGGGAGCTCCTTTGAGCAGGCCACCTGGACAGGGCCCCGGCTCCCGGGACTCCTCCTCCTCCACCCTCACCGCGGCCTGAGCGTGGTTCTGGCTTGGGCTAAGTCAGCCTTGCATGAAAAACCTGTGGAATTTTATTTTGTTTCCACAAAATTCCTATAAAACGTTTTAAGGTTAAAAGCTCTGTCAAAAGCTGTGCCAACCAGCGGATTCTGATTTCTCCAGAGGTGCTGAGAGAGGATTTAAAATTCAGCAGCTAGCCCAGCAGAACCAGAGCGGCCAAGCGAACTCTAGCACAGATCCGTCTTCCCAGTCAGACCCACGTCCGGGGCTCCTTTCTCTTCACGTCTCTGTGCCGGCACTCATACTGGGTGCCCCGGGGTGGACGGTGTTCCCCAAATCCACACCCACACAGAGCCCCAGAACGTGGCCTTTCGTGGAAACAGTCTTTGCAGGTGTGACCCGTCAAGTGTCTTCAGATGAGGCTGTCCTGGAGGAGGACGGCCCTGACCCCCGACTGGTGTCCTTGCGAGCAGAGGACAGAGGGCCCAGGTGCCCTGAGCCAGGGACGTCTGGGCCACCCGCAGCTGGAGATGCCCCCCCAGCGCCTCCAGAGCAGCACGGTCCTGCGACACCCCGACTTTGCACTTCCGATTTGAGAACGGCCAGAGGGCAGGTGTCTCCTGCTTCGTACCACCCGGGGCATGCGGTCTTGCGGCCAGGAATCGACACACCTGGTGCCATGCAGCGCAGTCCCAGGATTCCCTGGGGCGCGTGCGTTCGACACCAGTGTAGGAACGAACTGCAGTTTCCCTGACAGGCTGTGTACGTCTGAGGCCCACGACGTGGAGGTGACACGTGCGCAGCCGTGCTGGGGACACAACGCCCCGCTGGGCTTCAGGCTCCTCCAGCGTCCACCTCTGAGGTTCTCGGGAACGGCCGCACCTCACCCCGCAGGGCTCTGGCTCCCACCTGCCACCCCCCACTGAGAAGTCCCTGCAGCAGCCCTGGCCCCCACGTCCATGGGATTTCCATGACCAGCTGAGGACCATGTGCTGAGGCCTGAGGGGAGAGTGGTCTTCACCTGCAGAGGCTCAGCCCCCACCGGACTGAACAATCCCAAGGAAACTGCACGAAAAACCACGTCTCCATTTTCCACGAGGTTTGCTTTACTTACACGGCAAACTGAGTGCAAATGGAATCAGAAGTTTTTGTTTGTTGCATGAACAGCCATCTATCCCCAGGTTTTAAAGAGCCATGTGGGCATAAAAATCCTCCGAAAGTTAATGCGTGGATGTTGGACACATCTGTTTATTCACTGAGCAAATGATCAGGTTGAAAGGTATTGCTTTTCCTCAGACGCCTTTGCAGGCGCCAGACCCACACTGGACACACAGCTGCGGTTCCTCAGGCGTGAGGGCACAGGACACCAGGACCCAGCAGCTGCGGGAACAGCCCTTGTCAGGAGGCGTCCGGGTGGCAGGTGTCCACGTGGCTACATCTGCTCCTGGACACCTGCACCGCCACTGTGCGGCGGGGCTCACCGGGGTGGCACCAACACTTGCCCAACTCCAGATGACTTCCAGAAGGACCTTCTGCATACTGAGCGTGGATTTCTCACCAACGCCTGGGTAACCACCACAGAGCACCCGGATGTCCTTCTGCCGCTATTCACGTGACCACGGTGTGCTCTGCAAACGAGGAATTCCTCCGCCTGCGACGCGCTCTCCCTGCTGGAGCTGAGCACGGACCTGGAGCACCCCAGCGGCCGCACCCGCAGCCTCCAGCACTTGCAGCCCGTGTGGCCTCCTCTGCTCCTCAGGCCTCACGCCTGCCCATGGCCGCTGGAGCACGACCTTTGCTCAGAAACAGCCACGTCTGAAATTGGGGGTCAGACCCCAGCGACTCCCGTGAGCATCTTCTCTGACCTGAGTTCTCTCCTCACACCTGGGGAAACCCGGGCCCCTCTCTTCCACGGGAATCTGCAGGGCAGACCACGCCACGCTGCCTGTGCGCCAGGAGAGGGGCTGCCGAAACTCCAGGCCTGGCCCACTTGGGGCTGTGGTTCCGAGACGGACGGGGCGCAGCAGGGAGCGGGCCGATTGGAATGCCTCCCGCCGTCCGCGTTTGCACTGAAGGTTTTCTAGGCTGCTCTGCCCAGCAGGCTGGCACTGGCCACGGGGCCATGTGCAACCTGAGTGGAGATGAAATTTAGAATCTGGCTGGTCGGAGTGCTTGCCAGCCATGGAGCAGGCAGCTGCGGTGCGGCAAGGTCAGGCTCCAGCCCCCCAAACAGGGCAGAGGGGATGGTGGCCCACCCAGGCCAGGACCTCAGGCTCCCACCTGCCCGCGGGGTTCTGTGGGGAAATCCCACCGCTGGGCCTGCAGAGACACGCTTCTCAGCAGCCGCCCTGTGACCCAGTGGGTGTGTCAGCCGCCTCGAGAAGCAGCGGGAGCCGTGTGCCGCCAAAGGACAAGTGCCGCGCATCCCAGGGCCCCTGCAGTCACGCCCACGGGCAGCCCAGCTGCTCCCCAGTGACAGCTCTGACCTGAGGATGAGGCAGCCTTTCTCGTGTCATTTGTTCTGTGGGGAGGAAAGGCCACTCTGGAAGCTCCTCTGACCTTTCCCGCTCACCGGCGCTCCGGCTGCTCCGCGCGGCTCTTCCAGGGGCTCTTTGCTTCCACCGCCGGTGACGCCCATCAGAGCCTCCAGGTGGGAGGAACTGTTCTGCGCACAGCAGGCCCTGGTCCTCCAGCAACCAGTCAGAAATGACTGTGCGCAGAGACCCAGGGGCGGGAGGTTCAAATCTAGTGACAGCGTGGCTCACGTGCCCGCAGTGCTCAGGACGCGCACAGGAGACCTTGGCGAGGGGCCCCGGCCCCTGCGCCCCTTGGCCCTCACTCGTGTCCTGAACCGCCTCAGATTCGGGGACGGAGATTCAGGGAGGACAGACGCGGTCCCCAGCTCTCTGGCGCAGCACCTGCAGGACCCGCTGCCAGACTGATTAGCTCTGCAGCCCTCAGAAGAGAAAGAAACCCATGGAGTGAAAAAGGGTTTTGGGGTCCCCGGTGGAACTGGTCTGTCTGTAGAAACTGCACGTGCCCCGCGGCTCCCTGCACGCAGAGGCGCCTGCCCCGGGGGGTGGAGCTGGGTCCCCACTAGGAGTCGCTGAACACTCAGGGAAAACCACCTGTGCAGCCAAATATCTATATGCGTGTGGTGAAGTATCGCTGGGCGAGGTGCCATCAGCTTCGCTAGATAAAAACGGAAGATTTCACCGCACACTCACCAAAGGGATGTCAGAACCAGCAGAAGCCCGCTCAGCTCCGTCCATAGGACACAATCGCCCACTGAGGACAGAGGGTCAGCAAGTGACGGTGTTTGTGACTGAGACTGCTGTGGGGAAGATGTGGCTGCCACAGACTGCCGTGTCTCACGCCCCACCACGGCCCCACGTGGACGTGCAGCGTGGCCGAGAACTCCCCGTGCAGGTTTGTGCGCACACTTCTGCCTCCACCCTCGCCCCGGCCACACGAGGGCCAGCAGGGCATGGCCTGGGGGCGCGGGGGCCTCAGCCTCCAGGTTCTGGCGCCGCATGCCGGGGGCCTCACCACAGGGAGGTCGGCCCTCGCGCCCCTGCCGCGGGCTCTGCTTCCCGCTCTGTGACCCGTCACTCAAATCTGACCCTGGGGCCAAGTTGCTGCCCCCGGCTGTGGTTTGCGGCTGCGCTGTCACCCAGGGCCCGTGAGCACCCCCAGGGGCCACACACGCTCTGAGCCCCCAAAGGTCAGGAGGCGACCACGAGTCAACAGATCACAGAGGCGCCAGTTCGCACGGAGTTAAAGACGGGCGTTTAGGTCTCGCGTGTTCACTGGGGAAAAATATCTGAGATACAGTGGGCGGCCGTCAGATGAGCCTGGCAGGCGTCCGCTCGGCAGACACGGAGGGGCAGGCGTGCGCGTCCACGTCAGAACCCACGGGGCACGGCCGCGCCTGGTCTGACGGCCGCAGCTCCAACCAAGAGCCCCTCAGCTGACAGTAAAAAATGTTTCTTTATCAGGAGTTTCTGCCTTAAAAACCGTAACCAGTGAGGTTGAGGACAGCAGAATCGCCTGGAAGGATGACGTCCCTTCTCTTGTTTTTCTCAGTACCGTCTGCGGGCGCGAGGCCAGGCTGAGAGGGGACGTGGCACCTACCTCCACGACAGACTTGGCGTCCAACCGGAAGTTGAAATCGCCGAACACAAAGTAGGACGCTTTCTCGAACCGCTGATCGATGATCCTGGGGAGGAAGGGAGACAGAGGTCACGGGGTGTGCCGACGCTCCCCTCCCACACGGCTGCAGCGTGTCCGCTGCGCTCCTTGCCATGCCCTCCCTGCCACGCCCCCTGCCACGCCCTCCCCGCCACGTTCCCCGCCACACGCCCTGCCACGCACCCGCCCGCCACGCGCCCTCCCCACCACACGCTCCCCGCCATGCACCCCCTGCCACACGCCCCCGCCACACGCTCCCCGCCATGCGCCCTCCCCACCACACGCTCCCCGCAACACACCCCCAGCTACAAGTTCCCCGCCACGTGCCGCCTGCCATCTCCCACTGCAGGGAAACCCTGTGATGGCTGCTTTGTTCTGCCCCCAGAACTTAGCACAGAGACCACTGCCAATGCGTGGCCACCACACAGCTCTCAGCTCTCTCCAACACGGACACACGCGTGCTGCCTGTGACGCGGAGGATGAGGCGCAGCCAAGTCTCCACTGTGTCCTCATGCCCTGGGCCACGGCGGCAGGCAGCCAAGTTCGTGGACGCCGCGGCCCCACCGAGGAGGACGGAGGGCGAGGTGGGGGAGCGAGTGAGAAAACGCCGAGTGCGGGAGAAGCGGAGCAACTGCCGGCGCGTCGGTGAAGGCGGGAGGCACCGCACACGCCACGGCCAGCGCTGCTGGCTCCGCGCGAGTCAGGGACGCAGGCTACGCCCATCCTGGCGCCACTTGGACATTTCACAGTTACAAGGGCTGGCGGCTGCACACACGCGTGCGCGTGCATGTGCGCGTGGCCAGGAATTGCTAGAAGTCTTCCTCAAAAAAATCTTCCCACGGCCGGGCACAGTGGCTCACGCCTGTCATCCCAGCACTCTGGGAGGCCGAGGCGGGAGGATCGCTCAAGGTCAGCAGTTCGAGAGCAGCCTGAGCAAGAGCGAGACCCTGTCTCTACTAGAAATATAAAGAACTTAATTGGCCAACTAAAAATATATGTAAAAACTTAGCCGGGCATGGTGGCGCATGCCTGTAGTCCCAGCTACTCGGGAGGCTGAGGCAGGAGGATCACTGGAGCCCAGGAGTTTGAGGTTGCTGTGAGCTAGGCTGA
>CAUYRT010105496.1:0-34479 GCA_963574885.1 Lepilemur ruficaudatus | reverse complement strand
AGAATAATGGCCAGCAAACATATAAAAAAATGCTCAACATCTCTAATCATTAGAGAAATGCAAATCAAAACCACAATGAGATATCACCTAACCCCAGTGAGATTGGCCTCTATCAAAAAATCCCAAAACAACAAATGCTGGTGAGGATGTGGAGAGACAGGAAAACTCTTACACTGTTGGTGGGACTGCAAATTAGTGCAACCTTTGTGGAAAAGAATTTGGAGATACCTCAAAGAGCTAAAAATAGAAATACCATTTGATCCAGCAATAGCACTATTAGGCATCTACCCAGAAAAACAAAAGACATTCTATAATAAAGACATCCGTACCCGAATGTTTATGGCAGCACAATTCACTGTTGCATGAACGTGGAAACAACCCAAGTGTCTATCAATTCATGAGTGGATAATTAAAATTTGGTATATGTATACAATGGAATATTACTCTATTATAAGAAATGACAGTGGTCTAGCACTGCTTATATTATCTTCGATTGAGCTTGAGCCCATTATCTGAAGTGAGGCAACACAAGATCCGAAGAATGGGCTCCACATGTATTCGCCATCAAATTTGGTACTGACTGATTAACACTATGGTGCTCACATGATGGTAGTGTTCTCCAGGGATTAGGGGGTTGGGGGAGTAGACTCACAACTGAGGGACGCAGTGAGCATTGTAGAGGGGAAGGGTATAGCTCTAACCCTTGGTAAGGAGAGGCAAAGATATAAAAGGTAACCATAATGTTTGTACTGTCATAATTTCCTGAAATAAAAAACAAAAGAAACAAAAAACCCCACCATAACCTAGAAGATTAAATCCAAACTCCTTATGGTAGCACTCACTTTAAAACTTTTCTCCAGCTTTCCTTTCCAAGATTATTTCCTGTCAATCTCTCATCTGTTCAACATATAAGCCACATAGCTGATTGCACCTAGAAAACACTGTGCATTTTTACACATTGAGGATTACACATTGTGGATTTTACACAATTGATGTGTAAAATCCTCAATTTTTACACATGGAGGATTGCTATTATCTCTGCCTGAAATATTTTTTCTCCACTTCTCTTTTGGGTCATCTGCTTTAATCCTTCACAAATTAACTTAAATTTCACCTTCTCTGTGAAGGTGTGGAGAACCCCCTAGACAAACGTTTCTATTCTCTGTATCCCAGCACTCTGGCATCCTAATTCCATGGCCCACACTATTCTGTCCAGTCATGCAGTGAGCTCCTAAGAACGATGATGATTTCATATTCTTCCCTGTGCACAGATCCTATCCCTAGTCTTACGGTTAAGGGTGCTCAGCAAAGAGTAGACAACTAATAAATGTTTGGTAAAGGACTGACCAAAGAGTAGAATCACAATTTGCTTCCTACTCTGTTTCTTTATGGAAGGAAATTTTCAATGGCAAGTTGTTCAAAGTAGGAGGTCTGCCTGACCCAGGCAACCATCGGTGCAGAAGACACTCCCTTCTGCATGGAACTTGGGGTCTGCCTTTGCCTGGCCATCATCGTTCCCATGCCTTCTCTACCCAGGTGCATGCAGATCCAGTCAACTGGGAAATAGATTAGAAACTCCTGGGTGGTGAGGGGGAAATGCTGCTGTCCAGTTGCCACCTGCCTTATGACCTTACCTAAGTCACTCACCCCTTTGATTGGACTTCCTCACTTGGCATAGGAAGATGGTGATATAAATCACATGATTAGTCAAACATTTTAAAATTATCTTTTACCTTATCTGATGACAAAGCTGTTCAGCAGGAGCAATGGGTCTGCTCATCTCTTTTGAAATGAAGCATCAGAAGAATGCCTTGAAGAAATCAGAAAGGAAGACACGGGGTATAGGAAAGTGTGAGATGGAGAAGTCCTTCCATGGAAGAATCAAGAGAAAGTAATGGAAGAAGCACAGGTTACTAAGAGATGAATTAAAAAGTCAAGTCACCAATTGCAGAGTTACAGTCATAAAACCCAGAGGGAAATGTGTTCTTCTGCCAAATACAGGGGTGAGCAACTGAAGTGATGTAGCAACTGACCGTCATACTCATATGAAATGCCTCATACCAGGTCTGTTTCTGGGAACCGTTGTGATAAAGAGGGGGGCAGAAGAGAGAGCTGGAGGGCACCAAACTGGGGGAAAATGATCCAAACTAAAGGGTGTGGCAGAGGTGGGGGAAGAAACTGGGTGGAGAGGGCCAAAGTGACACAGAGTCACCGTCATACCAATTGGAATCAAAGTTTCTGAATTTCTCTTGAGGTTACTGAGAAATATAAGAATGAGAAAAAAGAGGCATGTCAGCCTAGAAGAACTGCTTCCAAATGATGTACAAATTGTTGGAGGTTTTAAAAAATGCTAGGATTATTATTTCCTTTATGAAGTAAAAATGGGATATAACAAATAAATTCGTGGTTTCCATAGTAAGTTCAACTTCTTTTCCATGCTGAGCATAAATAATACATATATTTTTATTACAGAAATGTTTTCAATTATGCCAGATATATTAAAGACTGAAAATTACATTAATGCAATATTGAAGTTATTAATATGAGCTTTCAAAGAGATTATTTTCCTTAAGACCAGAAGTTCTAACAGATTATTTTTTTTTAACTGCAAAGTAGAATGAGAATCTTCCTTTGTGCAAAATAGTCTCATTTTAAAAATTCATTAGATTTATGTGGTTGTTAGCTTTTAGGACGTAATAATCATTACATTACCAAAGAAAAAGATATCTTTCAACTTTCTATATTGATAAACAGTTTATGTATTTGTTTAGGGGGTGGCCCAGAGGAGAACAGCTGAGAGCATTAATAGCACTTGAGATGGATTTCCATTATTCATGCTACTCCTATCTGCTCTCAGAATGAATGAAGATTGACTAGGGATTTCCCATGTATGGTGGACTTTCCAATTCTGGATATTTTTAATACATGAAATATAGGAACCTTGATGCAATCAGTGATTGATACTATCCACTTACAGCCACAATTTCCTTATCCACATTGAGAACACCATTCTCTTACCCTCTGTCCACCACTAAACACCTCAAGGGATGTTGCCAGCAAGGAATTTTACTCACCAAAACCATCTCTGGGAAAGGAAATTCAAGGAAACATACTGTTTTTAAATGAATTATCTGTGCCATAAAAATAATGCATGGAACCTACATTTTAATTCTTCATTAAGCCATATGAAATGTGTGTTCTAATGCACCTAATACGGGCTAGCAATTTAACCAGAGGAATTGCTTGGAGGATATAGAAATGTCATTTTGGTAATTCCAATGAGTTTCTATAGATATGCACTGGGTTTCTTCTTAATTATTCTACATCTGTTTAGAGATATGCAATTTCCAAGGATGTAATTGGATTTTAAGTACTTTTTCATTACTATAAATAAAATGTTACATGCAATTACATTGAAAAATCTGCACTGCAAAAGCAAGCTGTAGCCCACAGGTTACGGCACTTTAGCATATGGAGGATGCTCTTCTTATGGTGGTGTGATGATAGCCAAATTAAAAAGAACACTTTACTCCTTGAGCTGGATAATGGGCTGATTATATTTAGAGACTATTCACTTCCCACAATCATCTGGTAGGAAAGATGGAACTGCTCACATTTCATCTCCTCTGCTGGACAGTGTCGTGACTGGGAGGAATTATTAGCAGAAGAAAAGAAAAAACCCACCCAGGATCTAGATCCCAAATGCTAATCAGAGTTTTGAAGAGGGAGATCTATTTCTGTTCTGCTTTCAGACCTGAGTTTTTTATTATTATTATTATTATTTATTTTTTCTCAGAGTAAGAGCCGTGACTTTCAATCTGTGGGGCAATTTTGGGCAAAGAATTAGGAGGTATATGTTCTTAGTATAAATTTGAGCCCCCTTTGTCACCAGCCTCTGCCACAGAAGGCCATGTTCAACCCCCCTACTTTCCCCAGTTTCAGCTGGTAACAAGTTCAGGCTTTTTCTCCCATCTGTAGATACGTAAAGGCAGGTGATCCTGAAGTCTTTGGTTAGGAAAGGTCCTAGATTTAACAAACGCTAGGGCAGACAGGGACATTGTAGATCACTTAGGGACAATCCAATTTAAAATGAGGAAAGTTTAAGTAAGTTGCTTGAGATAGAGAATACTGCCAACAAACTCACCGTGCCCTCCATCAACATAATTCCTCCCTGCTTTCCATCCCCTTTCCTTTGTATTTGACACAATGGCCTCTACATTTTAGTGGGAGTTTTCCACAAACTTGGTGCTATTATTGCTCAAGCTAATTCCTGCTTCCTGTCCTACCCAGTACCATCTGCTAAATCCTCCCTCTCCCATATCCTCTCTTGCTTTAAAACTTAATACCAGCTCTTTCCAGAAGGTTTTCTTTAACGTTCTATCTACTTAAATCCTTGGAGCCGTAGTGAGCACCATGTATATTCTGTCCAATAGCCTTACTTTAGGTGGTTTTCTAATTTTTTTTTAACTGCAAGTGGAAAAAGAATTTTTTTGTGTGTGCAAAAATATTTTCATTTTAAAAAATTGTTAGATTTATGTGGGTTGTTAGCTTTTAGGATGTAACAATCATTCCATTACCAAAGAGAAAGATAGCTATCAACTTTCTATAGTGTTCTGAATACCTGCTTTAGTTTTTCTATCAGGGCCATGGTTTGTGCTTCTTTTGTAACCCTCTTTCGGTCTAACTGTCTCCTGGACCCTCCCCTAAGGGTTTTGCCAAAATGTAAAATAAAGCCCTTCCAGTCATTGAAATTTGCATTTCATCAGGGAAGAGAAAGCTCAGACATTGAATGTAAAAGTCTGCCAGGTGTTCAGAGAAGAGGTAGGTCAGAGTAGATTGGGCCCATTCATGAGGCTCAATCAGCTATGTTGATAGCAGTCAAATAGCAGAACGTTTTGAAGCCAATCTTACTACCAAAAAATCCAAGATATTAATAAAATATCCTCATAACTTACTATGTTGGAGTTAAAATATGATAAGAACACATTATAAAGATAATTTATATCATTTAAATATTGTACATTTTGACTTTCTTCACACACAAAAATAGTGATCAGATATTGCTAAGGGATTTTACATGTTACATTTCTTATCTCTTGTCTTAAATCTCTCCAAAGAATTTGGCCTTCATGAGTAAGTAACAAGTTTTGGAGCAATCTGCAATGTGTCTAGATCCAAGTAATTCTTTTTTTGTGTGTAATCATAATTATCCTTTTCATAAGCATCTATGATTATCATTTTATCTTTCCCAGAATGCATGACTCTTTATTAATTCAGTCTTCCTAGAGCAGACACAGAATTGGACATGGTGTGAATTGGGAATTCTTTTGGGCTGCTTCCTTCTTTAAGAAATAACTGTTAGATGAGTGACACAATAAGAAAATAGCTACCAAGGTTATCACTTTCTTATGAGCCGGTGAGTGGGGCACTTAGAAAATCAAATTTCTGTATTTGGATATCTATATGCAGTTATATATCTGAATTATAACCTATTTATATTTGCCCTTAGATTAAGCAAACTGTTACTGAATTTCAACTGTATGTCATGGGCTTTTAAAATTGGTGTCTCATTTAATTTAACATCAACACAAGACAAATTTCATTATGTCCAATTTTATATTTTGGATACAAGTGTTTTTTTTTTTTATCAGATGGTCTTTGAAAATATTTTCTCCCAGTCTGTTGCTTGTCTTGTCACTCTCTTGACAATGTCTTTGACAGAGAAGATGTCTTTAATTTTAGTAAAGTCACATTTATCAATTTTTAATGGATCATGCTTTTGGTGGTGTTTCTAAAAACTCACTGCCAGCCTTAAGTTCACCTAAATTTTCTCCTGTTAGTTTTGCATTTTATGCATAGGCATATGATCCATTTTGAGTTCATTTTTGTGTAAGATGTGAGGTCAGTGTCTAGGTTTATATTTCTGCATGTGGATGTCCAATTGTTCTAGTACCATCTGTTGAAACAGCAAAGACTATCTTTTCTCCACTGAATTGCCTTTGCTCCTTTGTCAAAGATCAGTTGACTATCTTACTATATTCATGTGGGTCTATTTCTGGGTTCTCTATTCTGACCCACTGACCTGTGTGTCTATTCCATTGCCATTATGTCTAATTTTGATAGGTGAACAAATTATCTTACAGAAGTTGAGTGATCATCTCGAAGTCACACAGTCACTGATTGCAGACTAGAAATTTGAACTCAGGTCTTTTGAAGTCATATCCATTACCCAGTTCACCAAACTACAGCTACCACTCTCACAATGCAGAACCAAAATGTGTGATCATTAATTTCAATACCCTAACTGATCTGTTTCCCTTCCTCTTTGTCCATAGGACCCACATACAGCCCTTTGGTCACATGGGGGCAGTCACCAGAGATAGTGGCTACAGAGTAGATAGTATATTGTACACAGCAAGTCCCATCTACCTGTGCAATTTGAGCCTTGGCATTGTCTGATTTGAGGTTCATTATTTTATTGAAATACACACAAGTATAAATGAAAACCCAAGTCCCTTCATAGTCTAAGATGATTTCCAATAACACTATACTTGCTGGATAATGACTTGATCTATTAAGAATGCAGCTGCAAAGGGCATGATTATTGCTCCTGCTCCTGCTTTCTATAAAGGAAGTTTGGGGAGAGACAGTGGAATCGGTTTTACTGGGGTAAATGTGGGCATGGCCCTAGTTCTGCTACTATAGAAATTTTTTTAGAGAAAGAAAGGTTTAATTTGAAGAAGATTTTTTATTCGTTTTTAAGAAAGCACAATAATAATTTGGATTTATATCAGGCTGGCATTCTGCAGAACTTACAGTATTTTGTGCATGTAGTCATCATTTTTTCCAACTTAAGAGATGGGCTTTAATTTAAAGGCCAGTGTTTCCTTGCTTTCAGGATGGAAGGACTTACTGATCTTTGCTCCTCAGAGAATTATTCAACCAAAAATGAAAGAAATTCGAGACTTAAGTCACGTTCTATGGAGCTTGGGTGAGACCTTGGGGAGCATTGTGGATAATGAATGAATTCTAAAACATTCACCTTATCATGTAGGATAATTATGACTCCTCCCTCCCCACGTTTTATGATGGCTCAATGGAGTTATGGCAGGAGGATGAATGATGATCTGATTAGGGTTCTCTCCATCCTCAGATCCTCTAGTACAGTTAACACCTGATAGTGCACTCCAGATAATTTAGTATCTGAACTGTAAACCATGTGAACTAAAATAAAATCTTAAGCCTCCTAGCTGACTGAATGGACCACCTCTTGGCCAAGGGGACTCCAGAAACACCCTAAAGCTGAATTGCTGGCCATGAAAAGGGAGGTCAGATATGCCTAATCATGCTCCACTCCCTTCTTGAAGATATCCTTTGTAACTCATTAATAGGCCTAAGATTATAGAAGACAAATCACACCTGCTGGTCATCAATCTACTTAAGAGATCACTTGAGTCTGGGTATATGTCTGGTATATGTTCAGTGGCTTCTCTTTGATTAACAGACTTCCTTAATTTAAAACATTTTAAGCCTTTAGACAAAGCTTTAGTTTTTTACCCAATCACAAATCAAGAATCTTTAAACTCACCTATAACCTGTAATCTCCTACTTCGAGCTGTTCTGACATTTTAGACCAAATCAATGTATGCCTTCCATGTATTGATTTATGACTTAACATATAATTCCTGTCTCCCTGAAATATATTAAATATAAAATCAAACTGTAACCCAGCCATAGTGAGACCACTTGCTCAAGACTTTTCAGGCGTGGCTTTCTGGGCCATGGTTGTACATATTTTGCTCAGAATAAATATCTTTAAATTATTTTACAGATATTGGGTTCCTTTTCATTGATGCGTGTCTCTTAATTATTTTAAAACTTAAAGTTTAAAGATAATTTAGAAGAGATATGGATTATAGGATAGGGTATAATTGAGTTCCTAAAATGTTATTCATAGAAGAAATTGTGAGATATTTGGAATATAAAATCCAGATTCTTTCATCATATATAGTGCAAGAACTAAGGGCTCAAGGTGTGATTAGTAAATAATTTCTATAAGTAGTAATAGCAAAATGGATATTCTTTAATATGTGTTATAAACAAAAGTAGTTAAGACGAAGGCTTTCCTACTAAAATGAGGTTAATCTTCAAACACTGTTTTACTGACTCACTTTTGCACAGTGTAATCTTGGCAATTCCTCACATATCTCAAGAGGCATGGATCTGCATTTATACTATCAAAGTGATCAGAACTCCAAACTTCCTCTAAGGCATCAAAATGCTTTACAACATCTGTATTTTAAATGTGGGCTAAAAACTTTGCAATGTATATTTTCAGTGTTAGGTTTGGGCTTTGAAATATATGGGAATTATTATAGTACTTTTTTGTTAGAATAGCTACACTGCCAATTAAATCAATTTTTAAACTTTATAGAAAAAAACACATTTTGTTAATGATTGACAGAAACTTAAAAGTCCTTAAACCTAGCTTACTACCTTTACAAATTAGGAATGAATGTTCAGAGGATGCAATGCCTGCCTGGAGTCCCAGGACACACTGGTAACAGAGGCAAGTCTCTGAACCCTGACGTGGTTCCTTTTGCATAATTCCATGCCTCCTTTTAGCTTGAAAAGGGGTCATTTGTGGCACATATTTATTTTAAATAAGTGAAAACAATACACGCTTATGAAAGATCTTTTCAGTGTTTTAAGAACAGGTTCCAGTGGGGGGTAGACCCACATCTTAGGGATGCGGTGAGCACTGTGGAGGGGAGGGGCATGCTTGAAATGTAGTAGGGAAGGGAATTAGGAGTCTCAATAGGGGGAAGGAAATCCTCTAAAACTGATTTATGTGAATAGCTGTACAACTTGGTAAATTTACTATTAATCATTTAATTGTGCACTTAAAATGGAGTAAAGGCATGATATGTAAATTATACTTCAATAAAGAGAGAGAGAAAAAAAGAACAGGTTCCCTGTTGAACTTGTCCAAGACTTATTTGGAGGTTAATAATGAAAGCTGAGTGAGTGTGAGGGTGCCACGTCTCACAAAGAGAGTTCCAAACCTATCCGAAGTTGTAAAAAGAGAAACTCAGAGGGTGGATCTGCTTCTCCAGGGTTGAATCAACCTGTTCCTTCTTTTCTGGCAATGAACACACCATTTCAAATGTAAACTAAAAAGGTTTCCCAGCTTTTCTATACTGGAACATTGAGCTTTTAAAGTTCCAGTTAATCAAAGACTTACCTCTAGGTTCAAAGCAGCAGCACAAAGGGATAAAGAACTTGGGTGCATAACAGTATCTAAAGATGCATTGACATCAGGGGTTCTTGCATTTTAGTGTATAAACACCACCTGAGGTTTGTTCAGAAAGTGAATTCCTGGATATTACCCAGATATTTTCAGATTCAGTAGATCTGGGATGGGGTCTAGAGAGGCAGCTGATTAGAGGTCTGAGCTTTGAGAACTTCTTTGGATGAAATGAAAACTTCAAATGTAGTTTATTGGTACTTGTTTATTTACTATTTCAACCTCTCATTTTAAGTCTTATATCTCTTTTCTATTATATATCTTATAATTCTCTATTTTTAAGTCTAATTCTATTTTTAACTCTTTCTTTTCTCCCTTCATATCTAGGCATACAGAGAAGCAATTTTCCTGCAGTAACAAAACTAAATTCAGGAAACCCTTTCCATTTTCATGATATTCCCACTTTTTATTTTAACTTTCATTCTGTAGACTGATATTTTCCCTATGTTTTCTGTGTTATGTGCTCTGACAACCCAAGAATCGCAACTAAAATTTCAGAGTCCATGTTGAATTGCAACTCCTTTAGTAAATGACCTTTCTCTTCATGAGGCAGTAGACCTGTCAGAAATCCCTATAGTGTGGGGGATTTGACAATTAATTCTCCTTGTGAAGTTCTCCTAGTTCTTCTTGACAATTAGTTCTCCCCCTTCCTGGAAAAATATTCTAAGCAGACAGGGTTGAGTCAGTTGTCTGAAAGAAATGATTTATTCTTCAGAAGAGAGTTAACGCCCAGCTTGTTTCTGACTTCTTCTAAGGGCTTAACGTTAGGTTTTAGTTCATACTCCAGTTGCTAGGCTAATAACCATGTCCTTTGTAGGGACCAGGAACTTTGGTTTGGGTCAAGAGCATGGATAAAAACTAGTCATGGTATTAGAGAGGGGTGTTTTCCCCGTGATGAATAAAGAGATTTAAAAATTAGTGTTGTTATGACATGTTCTCTCATTTGGAATCCTTTGGCTTTTGGCCCATGTATTAGTCAGGATTTTCTAGAGAAACAGAACCAATAATCGATATCTCCCTCTCTATATAGCTAGCTATCTGGAGAGAGAGAAAGAGAGAGAGGAGGGGGGAGGGAGAGAGGGGGAGGGAGGGAGAGAGATTGATCATAGGGAATCAACTCACGTGATTATGGGGCTTACAAGTCTCAAGATCTGCAGTTGGCAAGCTGGAGACCCAGAAGCATCAGTGGTACAATTCCAGTCTAAGTCTGAAGACCCGAGAACCAGGAGAGCTGGGAGTGTAAGCTCCAGTCTGAGTCTGAGTTCAAAGGCAGAAGACTGACACCCCAGCTCAAAGACAGTCAGGCAGAAAGAATAAATTCTTCCTTACTCAGCCTTCTGTTCCATTCAAGCCTTCAGTGGATTGGATGAGGACCACCCCACTGGGGAGAGCAATCTGCTTTACTCAGTCTACAGATTCAAATGTCAGTCTCTTCCAGAAACACCATCCCAGACACACCTAGAATAATATGTAACCAGACATCTGGGCACCCCATGGTCCAGTCAAGTTGGCACATAAAATTATCCATCATAATCACTTTTGAACTTTTTCCTTCTATGGCAAGGGCACTGTAAGATAGTTCACAGATTAGCTCCCATTTCACAAAAATTATACCATCTTCCACCTCCCCTCTCCCCCACCCCCAAAATTCCTTAGAGTGCCTAGCTGGAACAGCTGGGGTCAATGGGGTATAGCATGGACCAGAGTTCCCAGGCCTGCCTCTTTCTAGGCAGAAGTAGCTTTTGTGGTTTAAATATAGTCTACCTCATCTCTTTAGGAGACTATAGTGGAAATTGAAACCAATCCTATAATAAGAAATGCCATTTTCCTGTCTTTATTCTCTGGGAATGCCACCTCAGGGAAAAAGAAGAGAACTAGGTAGAATTTGTAGGCCCTGATCTCAACTTATCTATACATTAGACACAACTAACAGAAGTTTGTAGTAAATTTTCACCAATAACTGACCTAGGGGTGCCTGATAACATTCTTTTATTTATTCAATAAATACCTAAGTGCCTACTTTGTAGAGGTATCAGAGGTAGACCACAGAAGTCAGGTATGATCTCAGTCTTTATTGAGCAGACAAACATATTCTGAGTTTGTTGTTGAATATGTAGTTTCTTTCTGGTGCCTATGAATCTACAATCAATAATTTTGTTAAAAATAGTATGCAGAACCAAGATGTCATCTAGTTGAGCAACTTTGTTTTACTTGTCTAATTTCCCAGAACATAGAATAAGATTGCCAAATCAGCTAAAGAAAATAAATCGCTGAACGAATTACTGGGCCTTTCCCATCTTGAGTGAGTTGGAAGGGCTGGAATGAAGTGACTGCCAGGGTAGGTGGGGTGAGACCCAGGAGTGACATTCTGCAATGCCTGCTTGCTGCCTCCCTGAGCCCCACTACCACCTCTAAGGGCATCACAGGGAATTCGGGCAAAGTACTGTAATGAGTCTGGGGGTAATAATAATGCCTGTCTAAGACCCCTCCCTGCCCAAGTTTATAACCAACTGAGAAACGGTTACAGGTGTTGGGGTGAGGGGAAACTTCCTCTTTGCCCCAGAGGGTTCACTGAAAGATCAACTCACAATAAGGCAGATTAATAAGAGGAAGAGATTACAAATTTATTTACCATGTGCACTGGGAGAATCACAGAGTGATTACCCAATTTCTCAGTGGGGTCCAGAATTTTATTTACCCTCATTTTAGAGAGGAGGGGAAGATTGGGAATATAGATAATTCTGTTCAGAGGCAATAAGTGGTTACTGGGGAAGATGAATATATACTTGGGAGAAGAAATGAATAGGGGGAAACAGATTGATTTGTATATGATTCTCTTCACAAATTAACCTGAGAGACAGGTATAATATTTAAAGTTATTTGGTGAGGCATGGTTGCATTATTGACCTTCTTTCCTACAGGGAGGGAAAGGGAAGGCAATTGTTCTTTTTGACGGGTCTGGTTTTTTATGAAGAAAGATGGAAAACCTTTTCCAAGGCCTGTTGATCTCTAAGGGCCTTTAATTCAAAATACTCTTTACATCAAGGAGTCATATTTTGGGGTGAAATTTCCTTAGCTCCTTCATAGGAATCCTGTATCTGGCAATGGAAATATTAGCTTTATTACTAGTCAACCGGCATTGAAGAATGTTTGGAATACATTGGCTGAAATCAAGTTGGCAAGAATATAAGGCAGGATTGACCAGGCTCAGTTCCCCTCTACAGGGGCAAGTTGCTTGGGGAAGAAGTTCCTACTACAGGTGCTGTGATGGACCATTGTGAGGAGACAAGGGTTTTTCCTCTCTACTCTTTATGATGTCAGCATCAGTGAATGCAGATTTGTGGCATATTCTTCAGTGTCACCTTCTTCATGTTCTCTCCCGGCTCGTAAGTTTCTTCTCTTTCAGTGGCACTTTACAGGAAATTAAGATGCATTCCCCAACACCCCCTTTTGGGAGAAGTAAGTATAGGTATAAGGAAATTGACCATCGACCCCAACATCGTCTACCCAGTTTCAACAAGGGCTCTAGGCCTTACACACAATTTATCCATAAGGGATTAGTTCATGAGCATCTTAGAATTTAACAAGCCATGTATTACATTATACCCAAAGGATAACCCCCATTTTTTTTTTTTTTTGAGACAGAATCTCGCTCTGTTGCCCAGGTTAGAGTTCTATGGCATCAGCCTAGCTCACAGTAACCTCAGACTCCTGGGTTCAAGCGATCCTCCTACCTCAGCCTCCCGAGTAGCTGGGACTACAGGTGTGCACCACCACACCCAGCTAATTTTTCTATTTTTAGTAGAGACGGGGTCTCACTCTTGCTCAGGCTGATCTCAAACTCCTGAGCTCAAACAATCTGCCTGCCTCAGCCTCCCAGAGTGCTAGGATCACAGGCATGAGCCACCCCAAGTTTTTTTAATAGCAGAATCTTATTTATACTTTTATTTTAAAAAATATTTTCTTTTGACACCTAGGAATAACACTAAGTAAAATCATAAAGAAGGTACATTTGTCCTCAGGAACAACCTCTTCACCCCTCAACTTCAGGAAACCACAGCTCAGTGTGGCCCAGAACCTTTCCCCCAGGCACCTGCTGTGTTGAGAAACACTGTGTGCTTTATTGTGTTACTCTGGTTTACTTTCTACTAAAGAGGATACAACTAACTGGGTTCGAACAATGAAACAAACTGTCACAACGTGAGCTAGTTTTATGTCTCACGTAATGGTAATGTTTTATCTAGGTACAGAGTACTTGCGCCCTGAAGGCCCTAAAGCAATATTTCCCAGCATATAATACTATTTCCCCGGATGTTAATACACAGTATGTGGTGAGAGGAAGACTTTCATGCTCAAAGGACACTTTTGGCTAAAGAAAATTTAACAGATTTCCTTGGCTTGGGACTTCTCAGGGCCCTTATTTTGTTGTAGTACTCTGTGACTCTCTATGGAAAGAGATATTTGACTATTTGTGGAACATTCCATGGAACCATTTTTCCAATTTGGGACACACTGCTCTAGACAAAATGTCCAATGACTGAGGGGACAGGGATCTATTTTTGGCCAACTAGAAGGTAGGTTCCCTTTCATCATGAATAACTAAGACCCAAGGTAGTCTAAGTATTTACGAAAAGGCAATAGAATCCTAAGAACAAGGGCTTTGAAAAGAGTAAAATCTGCATTTAAACCATGTACTGGCTGAGTGAGATTAGCAAATTTATTATCTCTTGGTAACTTCATTTCTTTGCCTATAAAAGGGGTGGTAACAATTCTTATTTGGTGAGAGTATTCCAATGACTAGCTAAGATAATTCTGCAAGGACAGTGCTTGGAACATAATGTTCATAAAATAAATTTTAGCTTCTTTTCCTTCTCCAGGGTTTTTTCTCTACCTTCCCAGGGATCAAATTTGAATAAGGGGAAAATATAGTTTTCCATGTCTCTAGATAACGTCTTCTGCTTTTACATAATCATTTTCAGTAAGCATTTACTGAGCAGTTACTAGGTATCTATTTATACCAGTTATGATGATCTGTCTTAATGGGAATAATTAAGATAAAAGAGACACAGACTCTGCCCTCACGCAGCATTTTGTTTAGTATTCAGTCAGGTAAACAAAGGCAATTGTGTCATATAATTATAAAATAATGATTTACAATTTTGAAGCATTTTCCACATGCATTATCTCATTTAATATTCACAAGAACTAGATGAAATAGATGTTGCTGTTTTCACCTTTATATATAAATAAATATTAGGCCCAGGGAAGTTGAGCAACGTGGTCAAGGTCACCCGGCTGCCAACACCAAGAGCGTGAACAAGAATCCAAGTCCTCTAACTCAAATCGTGCGACTTTTTCACTCCATCACATGGTGACTGAACTCACCACATTTCAAGTGAAAACTTCCTAGACAATTCTCTTCTTTTTAAAGGAAGAGCATGTGATTGCCTGTCAAAACAATGATTTACTGCCAAGAATGTCTTGGTTGATTAAAGCTAATAAATAGTTTCAGCTGTAAAATGTCTTTTTAAATACCTTTGAAATGTACACTTTGGAGGGTTTTGGAGCCCTCTGCCTCATGCTATTGACTAACTGGGTAGCCTTAAGATATTATCTTAAATAAAACAGAAATAATAACTAGGCTTCTCCTTGATAATAGGAACAATGGGATACTATCTGGAAGTACTTTAGAAGGTATAAAATGCAATTTAAATGTACTAATTTTTAATCCCCCTAATGTGGGAAGCAGTGATAATATGAAAGCAATTAATAATTGGTCTGTAATATATTTCATGGTTACCTTTGTTAGGCAGAAATAATATCCACCATTAATAATCTACTCTCCTTAGGTGTTTACTAATGAGTGGCTGGAGAAAGGAACTGGATTTGATGCTGATGATTTTGGGGGCAGCTTATTAATATAATTTGTTGCAGATAGACCTAACATACATCGGGATTGATTGTGTAAACAGGGTTTCCAAAATAGGAATTTCACTGAATAGTAGAGATTCATATTTATTTTAAGCTCTTTGGAATACTTTCCTAATTCACTGAAATATCTGTAAAATCAACTGGTAGGTGCTGAAATTTTTGTTGGTTTGTTTCTCTTCTTCACATAAAGTGTTAAAAATTTCAAGCTTTTTAAAGGATGGTTCTTTCAAAATGAGCTCTATAACTTAAGGCCTTACAAGCAGGAGGTGTTAGGTAGATAGACAAGGACCTCCAGGCCCTCCTGGTGCCCTGCATGGCCTCCAGAGCTATTGCTACATCTGGGGGAAGAGGTAACGCCCTATGATTCTGCCAATCACAACTTATGCACCAAATGCAAAAGAATGCAGAGGATTCTCTAACTCGAAGGCCAAGAAGCACAAGTTCAATGGGGTCTTGCAGGTGACCTAGGACAAGTTAAGGTTAATTATTATGTAATTAGCTTAAGTCTACATTGCAGTACACCCCTCCCCGCCCCCCAGATGGGCTTTCAGGGAGGCTCATGGGAGATTTACACGTGTAGCAATAAGGCTCAGGTTATATAACTCCCAACTGGCCATCAAAGTGGTTTCATGGTGATAGCTGAACCATGAGGAGGGCCCAATTAAGACACTATAAAACAAGACTCCAGACTATGACCAAGGCCTTTTTGTTATGACAAGAGGCCCATTTGTTGTTTTATGGTGAACATATCTTGCTCTTACTCTATAAAGCTCTATCTTGCTCTTGCTGTGTAAACCTACCTTGTGGTTCCTCAATAAACTTCATTGCCAAGTTTATTATGCCGTGAGCATGGTCATTCTTCAGCCAAGAGCACACCAAGAACTAAGAACAGACAAGATTACCCACTTTGAACTCTGACAGAAAGATCTTCCTAAATTCCCTGCCCCCACCCCGAACATGATCTTTTTGTGGCGTGCTTATCTTTTAGATTTCTTTTTCAACTTACGATGTTCTTTGCTAGTATCTAGAAAATTTGGATTGAAGTGACATAACTCATTGTTGGCAGAGCTCTGGGGTAAACATTTAGAAATTGTCCTTCTGGAATGCAATCTGGCAATATTTATTTATTTATTTATTTTATTTTTTAGAGACAGGATCTCACTCTCTTGTCCAGGCTGGAGTGCAGTGATGTGACCAGAGCACACTGCAGCCTTGAATTCCTGGACTCAAGTGATCCTTTTCTCCTCAGCCTCCTGAGTTGCTGGGATTAGAGTCATGATCCACCCTGCCCAGCAATCTTTATCTAATAAGCATTAAACACCAACTCTGGGTTCCTTTTTAGGGGATGAGAGTATTAATGTGAATAGTACATGGTTTCTGCTTTTGAGGAACTCAAAGGGAAGGAACACACGTGACAGAGGTGAAGATGGGTCCACAGCAGACTTCACCTTTGCAGAGGCCATAGCTTGTCTACCTCTGCTTATGGTAACACACTGTGCCTCCATGAACCCCAGATGGTAATATGGGACTGGGGCCAGAAGCACCAGAGCCCTTCCCTAAGGATTTTTTTTTTAACTTGAAGCAGGTTAGAGAAGCTTCTTTTCTTTCTGAAATAGGAGGTGATAGAATGTGAGTTCATGGCTGAGTGTAGCCATGTGCCTGGTAACACGGAGTAAAGCTAGTTTGAGACAATGAAGATCTCAAAACAGAACAGAGACAAGAAATAAAGAAAGGATCCTGACAAACTTGTTTCTGGAGCTAGGCATCTTGCCCCCTCCCATGGTTTTGTTACTGGAGCCAATTAATTTGATGCTTTTGGTCGGTCAAAGTTTTGTTTCTGTCATTAGCAATTTGAGTAATATAAGTCATATTCATTCTAATGGAGGCGTGAACTACAAGACTGTGTGTACCCAAAGAAATAATAATTTTACTTTGAGAAATGCAATCGATCCTTGTTGTTTGTAGATTCTGTACCTATGAATTCACCTACTAACTAAAATTTATTTGTAACCCCAAAATGAAAACTCACAGTGCTTTCTTGGTCATTCATGCACAAGTGCAGGGAGGCAAAAAATTCGAGTCTCCCGACACACACGCTTCCAGCTGAAGTTGAACTAGGTGATGCTCTCCCTTTTTGCTCTGCTCTCATACTGTAAACACGTGTCTTTTCTATGGTCTAGTAGTTAGCAGCGTGTTTTTTTTTTTTTTACATTTTTGTGGGTGTTTTTGTTGCGATTTTCCTGTTTAAAATTCCCCCAAGCATAGTGTTAAAGTGCCAGTGTTCTGAAGTGCAAGAAGGCTGTGATGTGCTTTATAGAGGAAATACATGTGTTAGATAAGCTTTGTTCAGACATGTATTATAGTGCTATTGGCCATGAGTCCGACGTTCATGAATCAACAGTATATGTTAAATAAGGTGTCTTTATATAGAAACACACATAAAACAAGATTATGTATTAATCAGTTGGCAAAAATGTGACTAGAGGCCCCCAGCAACCTTACTCTATTTTTCCCCAGGAACTATGGCTTGGTATTTGCTAATTCAGTGTTCATGGTTCGTGGACCTTATAGAACATAACTATCGTGAATAGCAAGTATCAACTCTGAATTCTAAGGGAATAGTCACCTCTATTTGCAAAATTAATTATATTTACCAAAATATTTTTAGAAACACTGTTTATATTAGTGAATAGCTGGACAATAGCCAAATGTACAAAAAACGAAGAGTAGTTAAGATACCATATAGCTATTGTAAATAATTCTGTGGATATATCCATACATAAAAATGTATTTATACAATTAATAAAGTGCAATTGTTGGGACAGAGTTCACAGGCCCAGAGAAACTCGAAAGAAAAAGCCATGTCTTACTTACATTTCTACCTATATTAGCTGTCTTGGCATGCAGTAGATGTGACAGATAAAACATACCAAACATTCATTACTATGGGTGCTCATGTGGCATAATTCTGTCCAATGAGGCCTAACTGGAAGTCTCTTGCATAGAGATTCATGGAAAGCTAGTTTTTAAAAATGGACAGAGTCAATAGCATCCATAATTTGCTTGTTTCTCTTCCCACTTCTTCCAATTTGGAACTTGGATGGTGCCTCCGGTGCAGGGACCGTCATGTTACCTAACTCCAAGAGACACCCCTTGAAACATGAATATTGCATATTCTCCCTGCAGTTATACAATATAGTGACACTACAATCTAGATAATCAGGTAAATGCATGCACGAGGAAGCAGGTTGCACTAATAAACATATGAAAAGATGTTCAAATTCACTAGCAATGAGAGAAAGGCTTAATTAAAACCATGAAACAATATCATTTCTCACCAATAAAATAAGAGAAATTCATCTGACCTCACTAAATGCTGGAGAGAATATGGAGAAATAAAAACTATCACATGTTTCTCATGGAAGAAAGATGCAACCATTTTTTGGAGAGCAGTTTGGCAACATCTGCTAAAGTCAGAGATGCTTATATTCTACTATTCAGCATTCCACTCCCAGAAATATAAACCTCAGGTGCATATGCCCAGCGAGACTATACAAGAATATTCACAGCAGCATCTTTAGTGATAGGAAAAATATGGAAACAAGCTATGTATCCACTGAGAAAAAAACGAAGAATTATAGTATATTCAGAAGGTGGAATACCCTATAGCAACGAAAACAATTAAAGCAGTGTCACCCATGTCAGTGTGGCTAAATCTTAAAAGCATAGTGTTAAGTGAAAGAGGATTGTATAAGATTGCATTTCACGTTTGAACATCTATACGAAGTTTATATAGCTACAAAAGAACTCTAGGCAGAGAGTAAAACTATAACAACATGAATGAGAATGATCAACACCAAATTACATGTTTGTGTGGCTATTTCTGTGGCGAGATAGAGCAGAAAAGGAGAAGGAAGAGCCGTAGAAGGGCGGCATCTCCACCTGTGACTTTTTAAAAAGAAATACCTGAAACAGGAATAGCAAGTGTTGGGATATTGATGAGGTTAAATAATGGAATATAGGCACTTGCTACATTTATTTTGTATTTGTCTAAATGTTTAATAATTCAAAAGGAAATATATATGGAAAATCATTGATGTAAGTTTGGACTTGCAAATATTTCCTAGATGCTTTAGTTACCAAGGGCATTCAAGTAACGGACGCTTTAATAAAGGTGGATATAAGAGGACCTAGCCCTCACACAGGAAGAGTTCTAACTGTGCAAAGGTTTCTAGTGAGGCGCCGTAAAAATGATCATAAAGGAGACAACAAGGAAAAGTTAAATTTTCAAGTTGATATCAAGTGGAATAGCCCTCTGAAATTTACAAACTATGCGCATTATGTTTATTCTTCCTACAAGTTAAATAGAGAGCATTGTTCCCATTTGCCAACAAAGCACTGTAATCACGCAGGCAAATATTATTTCTTTGTATTATACAGCAATTTAGAGAGATTAGGAAGAAGTGCATTAATCTCCTCATGTAAAAACTTGATACAAAATTTTCTAAAATTAACAGAATAATACATATCTATATATAAAAAATAGAATATTTATTTGTAAAACACACTTATTTTTTAATTTACCGAGGGGTTGCATTTCAGCCAAATACATAATAAAACAACCAATTTCAAGTTGGAAGTATTGGAGAAATGTGAACCATATCACCCAGTGTATCACTTTGTTTCCTCTGATTATGATGCTGATGCTGGAGGAAAAACATACCCATGCAATAATACTGCTAGTTTTGAGGCTTATGTAGCACGAATATCAGTGGGTTTTAAATTTTGTGAGCAAGGGACTTTAGAAAAGCCTTTATAGGAGGAACATCTTCCCAACTCTAGAATTCCAAACAACTAGTCTCTCCCTCAATATTTTGGGAATTTACAATTGGCCTCAGGATTTCTCACATGCACTTTGAGCAATGCAAACCAAACCCAGCCCCATAGATCACTTCCATTAGGATAGAATAGACTCCTCAGTGAGTTTCCATCTGGAAGTGGTTATGCAGGCAGGGTGCTAAGAAAAGATGAATAACCATATCAATTCATTCGATTTTTAAATTACTTTTTTCTGTAGCTGGAAATTAAAAATACTAACTACAAGGTTAAGCAACTTTACAGAAAAGGACCTATAGCATGAATAACATATGCTTCAGGAAACTCATTTAATTAGTTTTGAAGAATATGGTCATTGTTGGTTGGCTTAGCTACTTTTACCAGTACCACTGGAAAGAATCAAACCATAGAGCAGCCATTCTTACCTCAGAATCCTCTAACAAGAACTTTAATTAACACTGAGAAAAATAAGATAGCAATCGCCATAACAGTAATTGCATTTGGAAGACAGAATTCTCCACGCAGACAAAATCCTAATCTATTCTGCTTTGGCATCATCCTCTTAATTGAGGGGAATAAATATCCTTCTCCAGGACTATAGCTGTGGGCATCGTCTAGCATCACCCAGAACTCACAGGTTATTGTGCTGTACATAACAATTTCTTTCTCAGTTTCCTTAATTATATTGAAGTTTCTTGTGCTCACTCATAGTACCATGATTAGAGCAACAGCTGCAGAACAATACAGGGTCTTAAGTAGTCACGTAAGGACTGAGCCTTTCGCAAGAAGTGTTGGATAAAGTAAAATCCCTGAGAAATAATGTGACAAAGACCTGCTTCTTAAGCAAACTTTGAGTTAAATGTTTGAGCAAAAACTAACCATTTCCGCCAGTCCGCTTCTTGTTCTATCTATATCTTTGATGTCTAGAAAAGTGCCTGGAAACTTAGTAATTATTGGTTGAATGAATAGATAAATACATAAAGAAATGTGTAATTAATCGTAGAACCCTGATACAGTAAGGCAACATTGATGCTATAACATACATAACTGTGGAACAAATAGGATGTAAACCCACAATGAGGTATCACCTAACTCCAGTGAGAATGGCCTTTGTCAAAAAGTCCCAAGACAACAAATGCTGGTGAGGATGTGGAGAGATAGGAGCACTCTTACACTGCTGGTGAGACTGCAAATTAGTGCAACCCCGGTGGAAAATAATTCGGAGATACCACAAAGAGCTAAAAATAGAAATACCATTTGATCCAGCAATCCCACTACTAGGCATCTACCCAAAGGAACAAAAGACCTTCTATAATAAAGACATCTGCACTCGAATGTTTATGGAAGCACAATTCACTATTGCAAGGATGTGGAAACAACCCAAATGCCTGTCAATCCATGAATGGATTAATAAAATATGGTTTATGTATACTATGGAATACTACTCAATTACAAAAAACAGTGGTGATCTAGCACCTCTTATATTATCCTGGATAGAGCTTGAACCCATGCTTCAAAGTGAGGTATCACAAGAATGGAAAAATAAGCACAACATGTCTCGCCATCAAAATGGTACTAACTGATCAACACTAAGGTGCTCACATGGTAGTAATATTCACTGGGTGTTGGGGAGATAGGGGTGGGTAAACTCACAACTAATGAATGCAGTGCACATTGTATGGGGAAGGGCACGCCTCTAGACCTGGCTTGGGTGAGGCAAAGTCATTACTTGTAACCAAAATGTTTGTACCCCCATAATATCCTGAAATAATAATAATAATAAAAAATCAAAGACCAGCTGAGCAGGGAGCCATTCTGACCACATAGGAAAGACATTATTGTTTTCATCACACCTTAGAGAGGCTTGTTACCTAATGAAAAGATGAAAGGCCAGGCATAGTGGCTCATGCCTATAATCCTAGTACTCTGGGAAGCTGAGATGGGAGGATTGCTTGAGGCCAGGAGTTCAAGACCAGCCTGAGCAAGAACAAGATCCCATCTCTACTAAAAATAGAAAAAAATTACCTGGGCAACTAAAAGTGGAAACAAAAAATTAGCTGGGTGTGGTGGCTCACGCCTGTAGTCCCAGCTACTCGGGAGACTGAGGCAGGAGAATTGCTTGAGCCCAGGAGTTTGAGGTTGCACTGAGCCTTGATGATGCCACTGCACTCTAGCTGGGATGACAGAGAGAGACTCTGTCTCAAAAAATAAATAAAAAAAAAAATAAAATAAAAATGCAACCAGACCTGGCCAAAAGCATTTTAAATATAATACCTGTCTCTCAAGGTTAATTTAATTTGCAAAGAGAATCATTTCTAAGTTAATCTGTTTCCCCCATCCTTCCTAGCAACCATTTATTGCCCTTTAACAGAATTACTTATAATCCTCATCTAAAAGGAGGGTATAAAAATATCTGGGTCCTACTGGGATATTGGTAATCACTCTGTGATTCTTGCCCTGTGGACAGTAAATAAACCTCTTCCTCTTATTAATCTGGCTTAATTGTGAGTTGATCTTTCAGTGAACTTTCAGGAGGAAGGGGAAGTTTCCCCTCACCTCACCGTCTTCATCTGGACCTTTGGTTCCCTAAACAAACACCAGGTCTCATAATTGAGATTTGAGGCTTCTGCGTAAGATAATGTTGGGTATATCACAGAAAAAAAATTACATAACCACCCAGTACCATGTCCTTCATGATTATAAGGCTTTCAATTTTCTTCTGATCAGCTTTCATAATACTATGGGTAAGGATGCAGAATGAGCACTCCTTTTAGTAAAAGATGGGTGGTGAAGCTTCCCTGGCTTGCTCCCCTGCCACTCACCCCCTGCTGTGTAGCCCAGTTCCTAACAGGGCACAGACAAGTACCGGTCCATGGCCCAGTGGCTGGGGACCGCAGCTATATACCATTCAGTACTACATTAAAGAGAGAAAACCATTTAGGAAACCAATTGTCTAGCATAAAACTTTCTGGGTTAGGTATTTAATTTTCCTCTTAAGATATTTGTTTAAACATATTTTTTAAAATAGTACTGATTGTTAGGAAGATACTTTCTGTATTAGACTGAAACTTGTCATTAAATAAATTCTGCTGGCCAGAGGTGGCCTTGCTTCCCAGTGCCACATAGAGGGAGTCAAGTCCTGGTTATGTCATATCTTGTTAGTTTGAATCCCTTATTCTAGCCTGTTAAAGTCTTTTGTTTCTGATTCTGTATTTAGCTTTCAGGTGTCTCCCAGTTCCTGAAATCTGCAAATTAGATACACTTGCTTTGTATGTCCTCATCCAAATTACTGATAAAAACATTGAAGATGACAGGTAAAATCTCTGCAGCATGAAATCAGATGCATTCGATTAAATTGGCCTTGCTTTTCATTAATAAGCCCACATTTGTCCTGAAACAAGGTTCAAATCCATCTACCTATGTGATTTATCAGCCTACATTTGAGCATCTTGTCTAAAGCCTTTGCTGAATTCTAGGTATTCTAACTTTATGGCATTCTCTTTACCTACCAGTTTAGGGATTCTTTTTAAAGATAAATGAGATCAGTCTGGAATAGCTCATAAACACATGGATGCACTTTGTTATCACCTCTTTTCCTAGTTAATAATAGACTGAGTGAAGCTCTTGGCGAGTCAGAGATTAAGATGGTGGCTGATCCCATGAGTGTACTAAGTGAGCAGCATTAGCTGAACTCTAGGAAGCCCATGGTCACCACCTTATAGATCACAACTCTATCTACTTTGTTTTTCCTACTTTTCCATCTAGCCTTCCTATGTCTACAGCAGGTCCTCCTCGAACTCAAACCTGACCAGGACTACAGCTGTGGCCTCTGTAGAAAGGAAACTTCTTCCCTTTCTGTAACTTGTGTGTGCCATCCAACCTTAAAACCATGGATCACATGAAAAATATTGCTGATGTCACAAGGTGAAGAGGAAAAGATTTTCATTCTTCCATAGTCTTCATCCTTCTGCCCTTGGACTGGATATGGATAGTGGTTAAAATCCTGCTTGGATCAGATTGTCTGAGCTTGTAGCCTGTGTCTACAATTCCTGAGTTGCCCTTGTCAATTTACTTAGACTCTCTAAGTGTTATTTTTCTCATCTATCAACTGGAAATAATAATGTTGTCTGTTTCACAGGGTGGCTGTGATAATTAATTGAGGGATTACTTGCAAAACAAAGGAGTTCTTGGCACATAGTAAGCTCTAAATAAGTCTTAATTGTTTTAATTGTTACTGTTACTTGAGAAGGATGCAGGCCTTCGGCTCAGTATGGAGGTGTGCTGGTTGATGCAGTTCTGTGTTGGTCAGCTGAGGTTGCTCTATACTCACATTATTAAAATTATTTCCAATCTTGGATAGTTTAGCTCTTCAGAGAATTAAAGAACTAGTGGCAAATGGTGGGCAATATGACCCTGTTCCAGTAGGTATTGCCTAAGTAATACCAGTATGGCTTGTTTTTGTAAAGTTCCTCCCCATCTAACAAGCAGAAAGCACTCTATGGACATTATCACATAATAATTTTGAAAAGTTGCTAGGCTACAAGTATTGTATGATTGTTTCTGTTTTGCACAGGGATTCTAAGTAGCTTGCTTATGTTCACATAGAAAGACAGCAGAAGAACAAGGAGAACCTATTACATGGGCCTTTGAGATCCCCCCAGGAGGTTTGGGCTCCCAAAGCAACTAACTTTGGAGCAGCATACATTACAAACACTCTATATATTTAAGATAATTTAATCTAAATAACTTTGCTATGTGAAATCTGGCAGTATGACATCATCAATTAAATTTGGAAAGTATCTGGCTTCAGCTTGGTTCAGTAAGTCTAATAATCAATCACTAGGTTCACAAAACCCAATACACTTGACAACTGGTAGGAAGACATAAGGAGGCAATTCATAATTTCAGCCTATTTAGCTTCCAGTTCAGTTTGACAAAAATTGTTCTATATTCCAGGCACTGCTGTACACAATAGTAGGTAAAAGTGTTTCTTAGGGACTTATATTCAAGTGAAATAGTGAAATAGGAAATGCAGATGTTGATAGAGATGGAGATGGAGACATAGATTCACAAAATACATGTAGCTATAGATTGTGTAACAAAGAAACAACGTGTATCAGGTGGTAAATTAAGGAGATGTTATTTTTGACAGGGGTATGGAAACAGGTTATAGAAAACAGATGATGTAAATTAAGTCTTAAAGAATGGGCAGGTTGGAAATTGTAGTGTATTTGGTAAAAAGAAAGAAAACACTATGTGGAGTCAGGAAGGGAACTTGCAAAACTTTTGTTGACATGAACGGGCAACTATGCCTTATCTATACATTCTCTAGAGTTGGTACGAACCTCAATTTTACTTTTTCACAAACTTAAGACCAGATTCCTGTTAATCTATTCAAAAAGAGAACCAAAGAAGAAATGAAAAAAAAAAAAAAAAAGAGAGAGAGAGAGAGAAAAGGTAAGGAGCTGTTTCAATTTTCTTTCAAACGTCTTCCAGAGGGGATATATAAATCACAGGTCAGAAATGTCTAAAATACTTACATATCAGCCTTTAGATAGCTTATTTCAGAAACTAAACCTGTGCGGTATTTCTTTATTCCCTTGTTTAATTAAGAACGTGGTCATGGTGAGCTTCCTACTCATCATCTCACTGATGAGGCATTAGAATTCTGCTGAATTCTACGAATTGCAAACCACTGCTGCCTCTAGGGGTGAGGCAGTGCAATCGCTGACCAAGGGTACTTTGAGTTCATCTTCCAACTCCATGGGTTGGGGAGGGATGACAATAGATCCATTGTATAACCAATGCTTTTAAGAGCTATACAAAATATTTCCAACAAAACTTTCACAATTGAAAAGATTTTAGGCTTGCCTAGTTCAGTGTGTGTATTATTTTCAAAAATAAGGCTGGGCTCTCTTGAAGGACAGGAGTTGTTGATATACTCTGCATCAATGACAATGGAGAGAACAACTGGGGACCTCAATGAGTGTTTGATGAGTCATTGCTTTGATCCTGTAGGAACAATGGTGACACAATTACATATAAATAGCTATAATTTGTTTGCCCCTGTCCCCTGTTCAATGACACAGGAACTCGCACATATTCTTATGGTAGTATAAAGAGATTTTTTTAAAAAAAAAAAAATTAGGCATTACTGAATTTTCTAATGTTGCAGTTGAAATGTTTTCCCTAGGGCCAATGCAGACTTACTTCAGTCAATGGAACTGCACTGTCCAACAGTAGATAGCACCAAGTATGCAACAAGAGATGTGAGGTTGAAACCTGAGTTTTCCAATGTCTAGCTGTGTTATCTGGGCCAAGCAAACTTATGTTCTGAATCTAGTGTACTTACTTGGAAAATGAGTACAATAATTTGCCTACTAAACTGAGTTTTGAGAACCACAGGTGATAATGCATATACATGTAATTTATAAAGTAGTCTACAAATATCTTGCCACATGAGCTAGTTAACTCTTACATTTAAATCAATATGTAAAATATTTTACACTGTATCTCTTTAATAGTAATTTCCCATCCTTATAAAGCTGATGTTAAAGTATTATGGTGGGATAATGTTGCTCTAGAAATCTACACATAGAATTATTATTGCAGAATGGTTTTATACTACTTCTATGTGGTTTCCAGCAGTGAGGGTGTTCATGGCTGCCTTAATTCCTATTGTTATGTTCACTTAATAAAAGTACCACTCCCATGATGAAAGATTTGTTTAAGAAAACACAATGCTGATTAACACTACGGTGCTCAAATGATGGTGGTGTTCACCAGGGATTCGGGGGCGGTGAGACCCACATCTAAGGGATGCGGTGAGCATCGTGGAGGGGAGGGGCATGCTTGGAATGTAGTTGGGGATGGGAATTAGGGGTCTCAATAGGGGGAAAGAGATGTTCTAAAACTGATTTGTGTGAATAGCTGTACAACTTGGTAAATTTACTAATAATCATTTAATTGTACACTTAAAATGAATGTAAATTATACTTCAATATATTATACTTTAAAAAAGTTGTTTTTTAAAAAATAAAAAATAAACACAATGCGGTATAGGGATCACCTTCAACCCCACTTAGCTCTTATGGGGCTCTTTGGTTTCACGTAGGGACCAAACTGACACAAGGCAGATTAACGAGAGACCAATGTACAGATCTTATTAGTTTTATGATATGGTCATTGAGATCTTCACAGGAGAATGAAGTCCAAAGAAGTGGCCAAAGCAAAATGCTTTTATACTTTTTAGACAAAGGACCATAAATTTGTGAAGAAATGACAGGACAAAAGGGATCTGGTAAGGGGCAGCAAATTCTAGGGAAGTCACTACAAGATATATGGGACATGAAAAACTATTGGGAATATACCCATCCCCTCCTCCCCCTCCCACCTGCCAAAATGCCAAAACCAGGGAATGGGTGCAGTGCGCACCGTCTGGGGGATGGACACGCTTGAAGCAGTGACTTGGGTGGGGCAAAGGCAATATATGTAACCTAAACATTTATATTCCTGTAATATGCTGAAATAAAAAATAAATAAGAAAAACTAGTGGGAAATAAAGGTCACTTGGGGAAGTTTCTTTGTTTAGGTTCGTTATAGTCTGAATTCCCAGTCTCTGGTGATAACAGCTAATTTCTCTCCCTTGGTACTGAAAAGTTACCCCTCCCAGAGGAATGTCTCTGGTTTGCTACTTGCAGGAAGAGATGAGTCAGCTCGCCCTTTCTGGAATTCCAATTTCTCCAATGTTCTCAAACTTAAGTAATCAATATATCAACTCTGCATATTTTGAGATGGCACATCCTTCACTCCTTCAGTTGCTTTGAAGTATTTGGTGGTGATATTGTATTATTGTTATTTATTTGTCATACTTGTCTTGTGTAATTGTCTCATATAATATCTTAAGTGAATTGAAACTTGCCTAACAAATGTATGTGGGCTTTCAGGTTCCCTCGGCATTTAAAAGTCGGCAACTGTTCTCTTACAGACATCATACTCACCATTAAATGTCAGTGCAAGTGATTAAAGGTGGTAAGGAATAACACAGGGCTCAGTATAATTAAGATGGGATTTCTTTTATCAAATAAGCCACAGAAGAATGCAACAAAAAGTATTTTCGAGAGATGTTTTGTTCTGTGTTTTAGAAGAGATGCATGAAGTATTGCATAGAAAAATGAACATTGTAAGAACAGATTTTAAATTGTATGTTTGTGCTACAGAAATGTGTCTTTTTGGCCTTTTTATTTAGCCATATGTCTCAACAGACACAGAAAAATTTTTAAAAATCCATTTATGACTGAATATTCACAATGTGGAAAACGGTGTGGGGAATACAATGATGAATATAGGAAGACTAAAATGTATTTGACATTACAACATGCCTGGGTGCTTTATGCACATTGCTTGGTTTGATTCTCACATACACATATGGGGATAAAGAACTAAACTTAGAAAAGGAACATAGTTAATATTAGGGCATAACGATGACGCTAGACCTGATTCAAATTCCATGCTCTCTCTGCCTCACCATGGAACTGAATATGTACAGCAAAATCTAAAGCCAACAAGTCCCATGTTAAGTAGTAACATGGCCAATACATTTTCATTTGGATGGTAGCAAATTTAACAGTTTCCAATCTATTGTTTGAGGGTATGACTAGCCTTAATCCTTTTAATGACTCAGAAAAAAATCAGGACCCTAAAAAACAGATATATCTCATTGTTTTATCCAGACTTCATTTTCCATGAAAATATACTATTATAGTTACTTACAGCTTAGTGTGTAATAATTAAAGCAACATTCATAAAGTATTTTTATTGTGGATATTTACAACATAATAAACTAAGAGATTAATATAACTAATCCCTACTTACTCAGTACCTAGCTTTAGTAGGTATCAATATTTTGCCAATTTAGTTTCACTCATACCACATACTTTCTTCCACTGATGAATATATAAAATTCCAGACATTACATCATACTTATATGTCCAGTATGTAATGCTAATAGATAATGACACTTAAAAAATCCATTACCACTCTTAAAACTATCAATACTAATTCCTTAATGTTATCTAATATCTGGTCCCTGCACATATTTTCCTTGATTGTGTGAAAATGTTTATTTGCAATTGGTTTGTTTGAATCAAGATCCAAGCAAGAATCACATATTGCATTTGATTATCTTAAAACTCTTTCTCATGGCATTTATTGGTGGAAGGACTTGGATCTCTTATTTTGTTGAATACTGACATTCTGAATTTGGCTCTTTGCATCCTTGCGGCATCCTTTTAACACATTCTTCCATCTCCCACATTGAGAAGCTCGTTTAAAGTCAAATTTTTGTTTTGTTTTGTTTGTAGTCAAGAATATCTCATTGGTGGTACTGTGCATGCTCAGTTACATCATGGCTGGGGCACATGACATGGTCTTTTATAGATTATAAGGCAACACTGTGGGTTCAGGTGTTACCAGCCTAATTCTTTCATTATAAAATTTTCCCATAGGCTTTATAGTTTCAACAATCATTGATGGTAATTGCCTAGATCCATTCTTTTATTAAGGATTACAAAATGGTGATTTTCTAATTCTCTTATTTTTTCTGCTTTTATTGGCTAAAATTTTACTATAAACAAGAATTTTATCTTAACTATTTGGTTATTTTGAAATACATTTTGTATAGGAAAGGCAAGTATAAAGACTTGATTTTTCTCTTTATGACTTTTCAGAATAATAATTTGGTGTCCTAGCAATCTTCAAAGTGAACCGAGTAGTTTGTTCCTTTGTAGCACTGTTATAAGTAAAGGACTTTACTATATTTGTAGTCTTTACCCTTGATAGTGTTCTATACTTTGTAATCTATTTTGTGTGACATTAATGTAGATACTCCAGCTTTCTTTTTTTTCTTGTGTTTTTTTTTTATATTGTGGTAAAATATATACAACATAAAATTTACCATCTTAACCATTTTCAGCTGTGTAGTCCAGAGGCATGAATTACATTCATATTGTTATGCAAACATCGCCACCATCCATTTCTACAACTCTTTCATCTTGCAAAACTGAAACTTTACTCCTTGAACCCTAACTCCCCATTCTTCCCTCCTCCCAACCCCTGGCAACCACCATTTTACTTTATGTCTCAATGAATTCGACTACACTAGGTACCTGATACAAGTAAAATCATACAGTATTTGTGTTTTTGTGTCCTCAAGTTTCATCCATGTGGTAGTATATGTCAAAATTTTCTTCCTTTATAAGGCTGAATAATATTTTGTTGTATGTCTATATCATATTTCTGTTGGTGAACACTTGGGTTGCTTCTACCTTTTATCTGTTGTGAATAATGTTGCTATGAACCTGGATGTACAAATATCTCTTCAAAATCCAACTTCCAATTCTTTGGGGTATATACCCAGAAGTGGAATTGCTAGATCATATGGCAATTCTATTTTTAATATTTTGAGGAACTGCCATACTGTTTTCCACAGCAGTTGTACCATTTTACATTCTCATCAACAGGGCACAGGGTTCCAATTTTTCCACAATTTCATCAATGCCTTTTTTCTGTTTTTGTTTTGTTTTTATAATAGCTAGCCTAATAGGTGTGAAGTCGTATCACATTGTTTTGATTTGCCTTTTCCTAATGATTAGTGATATTTATCATCTTTTAATGTACTTATTGGCCATTTGTATGTCATCTTTGGAGAAATACCTGTTAAACTCCTTTGCTCATTTTTAAATCAAGTTTTTTAGTTTTTTGTTGTTGAAATTTAGAACTTTATGTATTCTGGATATATATGATGTATAAATATTTTCTCCCATTCTGTGAGTTGCCTTTTTACTCTGTTGATAGTATTATTAAATATACAAAGGTTTTAAATTTTTATGAAGTATACTTTTCTATTTTTTCTTTTGCTACCTGTGCGTTTGGTATCATTCCAGCTTTTTTTTTTGTTAGTGCTGATTGATTAATTTCATCCATTTACTTTTAATTTACTTGTGTCTCTGTATTTAGAATTTTTATTTGTTTGTTGTTTTATAAAAAGCATATAGTTAGGTCTTGCTTTTTAATCCAATATTGCAATTTCTGACTTTTGATTGAAGTTTTTGGATAATTTACATTTAATGTGATTATTAATATGCATGACTTTAAATCTATAATCTTCTATTTGTTTTGTACTTGGTCCATCTGCTCTCTGTTTCTACTTTATTCTTTTTGTTTCTTCTTTTACATTAATTATTTTTATGACTCCATTTAATCTCCTGTGTTGGTTTATTAGCTATATCTGTTTTTTGTTTGTGTGCATGTGTGTTTTATTTTTATGTTTGCTTTAGAATTTATAGAATCTTTCTTTAGTTTACTACAGTCTACTTTCAGGTAATATCACATGCGTTTACATGAGTTTAAGAACTTAAAGTAGTATACTTTTATTCCTTGCCCCTTTTTTGCTACTTTTGTCATATATTTATTTCCATATATATTATAATTTTCACAATATATTGTTAATACTTCCTTTAAACATCCAATTTTATTGTAAAGAGGTTTAAAAAATAAAGATGTATATTTATTCACATGTTTACCATTTCAGTGCTTTTATTTCTTTCTGTAGATCCAAATTTTAATCTGATATAATGTCCCATCTGCCTCAAAGACTTTAACATTTATTGCAAGCAGGAATACTGGCAATGAATTAACTCAGCTTTAATTTTATCTGAAAAATCTTTATTTCACATTTGTTTCTGAAAGATACTTTTTCTGACTATAGAATTTTGGTTTGATATTTTTCTTTCAATACCCTTGAGTTAATGTTGCTCCACTATTTTCTGGCTTGCATTGTTTCTGAAGTAAATCTGCTGTCCTTCTGATTTTTACTTGTATGTAGTGTGTCTTTTTGTTTCTTTTTGGCTTCCTTTAGGTTTTTCTCTTTCTCACTGGTTTTAAGCAATTTAACGATCTCTTTTTGTCATGAATTTCGTCCCTTGATGGTTTTTTTATGTTTCTTATTCTTTTTCTTTTTTCCCCCATTCATTGAGCTACTTGGATCTGTGCATTTATAATTTTCATGAAATTTAGAAAATTTTCAGCCATTATTTCTTCAAATATTTTTGTCTCTCATTTCTACTTCCTTTTTGGTACTCTAGTTACATATACATGGGACTGCCTGAAGTTCTCCCACAGCTCACTGGCACCCTGTTCATTTCTTTTCTGTCTTTTCCCCCATCTCATTTTGAAAAATTTCTATTGCTGTCTTCATATTCTCTAATCATATCTTCTGCAATGTCTAATATACTAATTTCATTCAGTATTTTTATTTTTTTAATTTCATGTATGGTATTTTTGTTCTGTAAATTTAAATTTGAATATTTTTGCATATTTTTTGTGTCTGTCCTTAGCATATACAAGCTTTCTTCTATCTTCTTGAATATATGAAATATATTTATAATAGCTATTTTAATATTCTTTTTTCTGTTTCTATCATTGGTGTTATTTTAAAATTTGATACACCGATTGATGTTTCTTTTCATTATGTATTGTATTTTCTTATGTTGAGTAGTTTTTTTATTGTATGGCAGATATTAGGAATTTTACATTGTTGGGTGCTGGGTTTTTCTGTGTTCTTCTAAATTATTTTGAGTTACTTGGAAATTGTTTGATTATCTCAAAGCCTGCAATGTAAGCTGTGCTATGTGAGATCAGAGCAGGCTTTAATAAAGTTCTAATTGCTACCCACAACTGAGACAACACCCTTCTGCATACTCTAGTTAATGATCTGTGCAGTAAGAGGTTTTTCAACTCTGGATGCTGCAATTTTGAACTATTCCCAGATCTGCATGAATTCTAAGAAAATTGTTCTGTCTGCTTTTGTCTGGAAATTCTTTTCTCAGCCTTAGATGTTTCCTCACAAACATTCATGGATCAGAAATCAACCTAAGAGCTGAGGGAAACTATCTAAAGATGTCCCAGTCTCTCTTTCTGTAAAATTCTCTCCTATCCTGTAATCTTTCCTGTCAAATCTAGCCACTTTGTTATCCCTCAGTTCTAAACTCTATCTTCCCATCTCAGGAAGATTGAGATGCTCTGTTTGATAGCCCCCTCCCTGCTCTCCAGCCTGGAAATGTGCTGGAAATCACAGGTCTCATCTCACTTGTTCCTCTTCTCTCGAGGATTGCTATTCTTCACTGCGTTTGGTCCACTCTTTGGAAGCTGTTGTTTCATATATTTTGTCAAGTTTTCAGTTGTTGAATGAAGGAGGATAAATCTGGTCCTTATTGCTCCAATCATAGCCAGAAGCAGAAGTTGACAGACTGGAACTTTAGAAGCTCTCATTACAACAATAAAAAGAACTTTATTCTGTTGTGTCACTATGAACCCTAAAAATTTTAGTTTTGTCCATACACTTTGTTTAATTTCTTTAAAGGAAAGTAGATCAGGATTGTCTCTTAGGAGCAAAGGCTCACTGCCTGGGCTCTGCATGCTTGGATACATGCTGCGTATGGCTGTTTTATTTGGTTTAGTGGTCTGTAATGCATATTTATTGATCTCCAATTAAAAAACTTTCAACCATACTTTTCCTTCCTGCCACTTGCTATACCTGCTGACTCTTGGCTCAGAGGCGCTGCAGAGTTCTGTCAGATTAACTAACCAGCCCCTCCATAGCTTCTTCTAAGTATACTCAAGGCTTCAGTATCTCTGCCTGTTTTATCCACTTACCTCACAGACTGCTTTCTGACTTCCAAAGATATGTTTTACTTATTCATTCACTCATTCATTCTCTTTCGGTGTTTATTTCTTCTCTCCCTATCCCCTTATTTGTGAGGGAAGGGTGTGCACCTTGGTGATACAGACAGCAAAGCATATGCATGGTCTACTACCATCTCTTGGATTTTAAAAATACACTTCCTTTAACTTATGTAACATGCTGATATTTTTGGTCTTCAGGGAAGTTTACATTTATTACAGTTTACAAATTTTATTTTTACATTTCTTTACAGATTGGAATGTGTGCCTATTTCTATCTAAAATGATTTCACTCTTGTTTCCTGTGCCATACTTTTCACTTGAGATACAAGGCACTTGTGCTGCTCTTTGATTAGCCACCTAGATATGTTGGAAATCCAACTTTTTTAGCTTCCAATCCCAACACCATCACCCCTTCCAGTAGCCAGCTGTTCTTAGTCTCCTACTCAGAAAATATATCATCTGTGTAAATAAAGTCATGAGTCCTTCCCTCCTCTTTTTTTTTATTTTTATTTTTTTCTTTATTGAAGTATACTTTACGTATCATGCCTTTACTCCATTTTAAGTGTACAATTAAATGATTTTCAGTGAATTTTCCGAGGTGTACAGTTAATCACATGAATCAGTTTTAGAGGAATTCCTTTCCCCTATTGAGACCCTAATTC